>WNWK01049110.1:0-13316 GCA_009830355.1 Cherax destructor | reverse complement strand
TATATATATATATATATATATATATATATATATATATATATATATATATATATATATATATATATATATATATATATATATATATATATATATATATACAATATATATATAGCATATATATATACATATATATATACATATATATATATATATATATATATATATTATATATATAATATATATATATATATATATAAATATAATATATATATAATATATATATATATATATATATATATATATATATATATATATATATATATATATATATATATATATATATATATATATATATATATATATATTGTTTTTAATTTAGTATGTGAATATTTTTTTTGGAACGGATTAATTGTATTTACATTATTTCTTATGGGAAATAATGGTTCGAATTTCGTAAACTTCGTGTTAAGTACTAGCTCCTGGAACGGATTAATTACGATACTCGGGGGTCCACTGTATATATTTTATTTCAAATGACAATATGATGATATGAAATTGCAACAAGTGTTAAGGAGGATGACAATATAAAACTGAGATTATCTTAAGTAAAATAACATTGGGTTTGAATGTTTATTACACTATGAGTATTTAGTATAGGGTGAGTAGGTGATTTTTGAGAAGAGACTTGAATTGATTTTCCGACAAGGTTAACTTAATATTTACTGGTAATGAATTCCAGATTCTGGGGCCCTTTATGTGCATAGAATTTTTACATTGGTTAGTATGGACTTGGGGTATGTCAAATAGTGATCTGTGTCTTGTGTCGTGATCGTGGGACCTATTGAAGTTGTTGAGGAGAATTTTGAGCGGAGGGTTGATATTAGCATGTAGAGTTTTATGTATGTAGAAGGCGCATGAATAGGTATGAATATTTTTTATAATGAGTAGTTTTAAAGTTTTGAATATAGGTGGAGTGTACTGTCTAGAGTGGGAATTTGTTATCATCCTGACTGCAGCTTTTTGCTGGGTTATGAGTGGTCTAAGGTGATATAATGTTGTTGAGCCCCATGCACAGATTCCATAGGTGAGATAAGGGTAGATAAGTGAATGATATAGTGCAATGAGAGCTGGTTGTGGCACATAATAGCGTATCTTTGATAATATACCTACTGTCTTTGAGATTTTCTTGGAAATTTGTTGTATGTGTGTTTGGAATTTGAGACTACTGTCAAGGTGGATTCCTAGGAATTTTCCCTCTGTGAGTCTTGTGATGGGTGAACCATTTAGCATTATGTTAAGTGGAACATTTGTGGCTTTGTTTCCAAACTGAATGAAGTAGGTCTTGTCAGTAATGAGAGTAAGCTTATTTGTCTTCATCCATGTTGATATTTTCTGTTTTCAGCATTAACAGTGTTGGCTAGTATGACTGGATTGGTGAAAAAGACATATGTTTTTGTCATCTGCAAATAATATGGGTTTGACTAGTTGTGATGCATTTGGTAGGTCGTTTATGTAAATGAGAATAGGAGTGGCCCCAGGACACTTCCTTGAGGGGCTCTGACTGTAATTTGTTGTGTGGAAGAGTTCTCTCCATTTGTTTACACGTACTGGCTTCTGTTGCTGAATACGACTTTAGGTAGTTGAGTGGGTGCCCCTAATACCATAGTCGCTAATTTTTTGAACAATAAATCATGGTCAACTGTATCAAATGCTTTGCGTAGGTCTATGAAGATTCCCAGCGGGACTTCTTTCTTCTCAAGTGCGGTGTATATTAACTCTAACATGTGTGTTATAGCATCGTTTGTGCTCTTGTTAGTCCTGAATCCAAATTGACAAGGGTTGAGTACATTGTGTGAGACGAGGTAGGAATAGATCTGTCTATGAATTAATTTTTCGAAGATTTTAGAAAGCAGTGGTAAATTTGAGATTGGTCTATAATTATTCAAGTCAGTTTAGTCACCTCCTTTGTGGATCGGGGTGACCCTAGCTATTTTGAGAATTGATGGGAAGGTAGAAGATTCAATGGATTTATTGAATAATGCTGCTATATTTGGTGACAGTACCTGTGAAGCTTTTTTGTACATAAAGGGTGGTAAGCTGTTTATGTCTCCTGCTTTGTTTTTAAGGGTGTTGATTATGAGCGAGACTTCAATTGAGTTGGTAGGAGATAGGAATAGTGTATCTGGGTAGGTGTTGGTGAGGTAGTCTGTTGGACGAGTGTTCGAGCTTGGGATTTTACTCGCTAGATTCTTTCCTATGGTGGAAAAGAAAACATTAAGTCTGTTTGCTGTCTCAGTTGGTGAGAGTAGGGGTTCGTCTGATTTTGATAATTTGATGGTATTGTTCGTGGATATTCTTTTTATTTCCAAGAATTGCAGATAGGGTTTTCCAGGTCTTTTTCATATCACCTTTTACGGTCTGGAGTCTGTTCTCATAATACAATTTTTTGGACCTTCTTATCAGGCTAGTAAGGATTGATGAGTAGCGTTTGGATTGTTCTCTGGTTATTAGACCCCTTCTGTATTGTTTTTCATATTGGTGCCTCTTGTTTATGGATTTAAGGATGCTGGGTGTTAGCCAGGGATTATTAAGTCTCTTAGCTGTGATCTGTTTAGTTTTTTTAGGGCAATGTCTGTTAAAGAGGTTGTGTGTTTTTTTAAGAAAGTTCTTGATGCATTCATTAGTATCTGAATATGTTTCTAATTCATTAAGCCAGTCAATGTTCGTCATAGCTGATATAAAATTATTAACAGCTGACTCATTATGTAGTCTGAAGGTAACTTTAGTAATTTCTTGGGGCAAAATGCCTAGGTTAGTTATGAGAAAGGTAGGGTAGTGGTCTGTGGTGTTTTCTGTGATTATGCCTGATTTTAGAGGGGATATAGTGTTAGTCCAGATGTGGTCTAATAACGAGGTATTATTCTCAGAGATTCTTGTAGGTTTTGATATTGTTGGTAGTAATAAGCAGTTGCTCATAGTGTTTAATATTAACTGTATTATACCCCCTTCCTCTTTCAAAAAGTCAAACCCAATTGATACAGTCCACAATTAATTGTACCAGAATTACTGGTTATATTTTATTAAATATTAATGTATAATTTTAAGTCCCGGTTTTGTTTGAGAGTGGTGTGAGGGTTGTGGGTATTGAAGGAGACACTTTTCTGTGACCTAGAGTTTCTCAAATCCCACCTACCTCAGAGGTGCAACAAAATTGGTAGTAAGTGGTGTTTATCTTGATTGCATCCCACCCAAATTACTTGTATGAACGTAATATTGAAGTTCATAAAGGCAATTTCTCACAATATTAGTATAAAAGATAGGTTAGAGAAGTTATTGGTTAGAAATAAATAGTATTAGGGTAGATCACAGGTTAAGAAAAGATTTACCAGAGAAATAGTCTTACTCCACATCTCTGATAACTAATACCAGAAATCTAGTAAAATATTAAAAGAAAAATATTAAAAAATATGTTAAAACAGGCAAGTATAAAGATGAGAACAAGACTGGCATAGTGTAAATGAAAATGTTTATTTCCTTGTAAAGCTTACAATGTGTAGTTTACATATTATAAAATATTAATTACAAAGAAGGCCACTAGCATGCCTAGGCATTTCGGGCACTGTGTCATACATAAACAATCATTTACACCTTAAATAATTACTAATCTTACAAGTGACTAATCATCGAATATACGTACAGGTATTCTCTACGATATAATAAGTCAAATTACATGGCACACACAGTTAACAGTCCTGCAGCAAATGGTTGGAAGACAACAAACAACCGTTTACCTCAGGAAAACGGAAGCCATACTCTTTGACACGAAACAGAAACTGAGAAGGGTAAATAATTTTAATGTCCGGTGTAATGGGGAATTCATCACTTCAATTTCCTCAGTAAAATATCTGGGAATCCCCTTTCTCCCATGCATGTCAGGAGAATTGATAGGGAACAGTGTAGTAAAGAAAGCGAATGCCAGACTGAAGTTCCTCTACAGACAAGCACAGTGTCTACCTACTGAGGCTCGCAGGACCCTATGTCTAGCCCTTATACAATGTCATATTGACTACGGTTGATCTTCATGGTACTCTGCCTTGACAAACAAGATTCAAATCCCGAACAAAATGGCAAGATTCATCCTGGACCTCAGTCCAAGATTCATCCTGGACCTGGGTCCAAGATTCATCCTGGACCTGGGTCCAAGATTCATCCTGAACCTGGGTCCAAGATTCATCCTGGACCTGGGTCCAAGATTCATCCTGGACTTAGGTCCAAGATTCATCCTAGACCTGGGTCCAAAATTCATCCTGGACCTGGGTCCAAGATTCATCCTGGACCTGGGTCCAAGATTCATCCTGAGACCTGGGTCCAAGATTCATCCTGGACCTGGGTCCAAGATTCATCCTGGACCTGGGTCCAAGATTCATACTGGACCTGGGTCCAAGATTCATCCTGGACCTGGGTCCAAGATTCATCCTGGACCTGGGTCCAAGATTCATCCTAGACCTGGGTCCAAGATTCATCCTGGACCTGGGTCCAAGATTCATCCTGGACCTGGGTCCAAGATTCATCCTGGACCTGGGTCCAAGATTCATCCTGGACCTGGGTCCAAGATTCATCCTGGACCTGGGTCCAAGATTCATCCTGGACCTGGGTCCAAGATTCATCCTGGACCTGGGTCCAAGATTCATCCTGGACCTGGGTCAAGATTCATCCTAGAACTGGGTCCAAGATTCATCCTGACCTGGGTCCAAGATTCATCCTGGACCTGGGTCCAAGATTCATCCTGGACCTGGGTCCAAGATTCATCCTGGACCTGGGTCCAAGATTCATCCTGGACCTGGGTCCAAGATTATCCGGACCTGGGTCCAAGATTCATCCTGGACCTGGGTCCAAGATTCATCCTGGACCTGGGTCCAAGATTCATCCTGGACCTGGGTCCAAGATTCATCCTGGACCTGGGTCCAAGATTCATCCTGGACCTGGGTCCAAGATTTATCCAGGACCTGGGTCCAAGATTCATCCTGGACCTGGGTATAAGATTCATCCTGGACCTGGGTCCAAGATTCATCCTGGACCTGGGTCAAGATTCATTCCTGGACCTGGGTAAGATTCATCCTGGACCTGGGTCCAAGATTCATCCTGGACCTGGGTCCAAGATTCATCCTGGACCTGGGTCCAAGATTCATCCTGGACCTGGGTAAAAGATTCATCCTGGACCTGGGTCCAAGATTCATCCTGGACCTGGGTCCAAGATTCATCCTGGACCTGGGTCCAAGATTTATCCAGGACCTGCGTCCAAGATTCATCCTGGACCTGGGTATAAGATTCATCCTGGACCTGGGTCCAAGATTCATCCTGGACCTGGGTCCAAGATTCATCTTGGACCTGGGTCCAAGATTCATCCTGGACCTGGGTCCAAGATTCATCCTGGACCTGGGTCCAAGATTCATCCTGGACTTGGGTCCAAGATTCATCTTGGACCTGGGACCAAGATTCATCCTGGACCTGGTTCCAAGATTCATCCTGGACCTGGGTCCAAGATTCATCCTGGACGTGGGTCCAAGATTCATCCTGGACCTTGGTCCAAGATTCATCCTGGACCTGGGTCCAAGATTCATCCTGGACCTGGGTCCAAGATTCATCCTGGACCTGGGTCCAAGATTTATCCTGGACTTGGGTCCAAGATTCATCCTGGACTTGGGTCCAAGATTCATCCTGGACCTGGGTCCAAGATTCATCCTGGACTTGAGTCCAAGATTTATCCTGGACCTGGGTCCAAGATTCATCCTGGACCTGGGTCCAAGATTCATCCTGGACTTGGGTCCAAGATTCATCCTGGACTTTGGTCCAAGATTCATCCTGGACCTGGGTCCAAGATTCATCCTGGACCTGGGTCCCAGATTCATACTGGACCTGGGTCCAAGATTCATCCTGGACCTGGGTTCAAGATTCCTCATGGACCTTTGTCCAAGATTCATCCTGGACCTGGGTCCCAGATTCATCCTGGACCTGGGTCCAAGATTCATCCTAGACCTGGGTCCAAGATTCATCATGGACCTTGGTCCAAGAGAGCATGTAGGCCAGGATGAATTACAACAATTGGATATGCTGAAATTTGAAGACAGAGTAAAACAACTTAAGATGAATCAGGTTTATAAATTTGCTCACAAACAATGTCCAGAATATCTTGCTGCAAATTTTGTCAAGGCTGGGAACCAGAGCAATCATAGTACTAGGGGCAGAGAGCACAACTTTGTAGTACCCACAGTCAGTGGCCAGGCTTCAAACACCTTTTATTGTACACCAATAAAGGAATGGAACAGACTGCCTGCACATGTCAAAGTCAGTCATAGCATCAGCCAGTTCAAGAAGAGAGCCAAAAGGTACCTAATGAATGTAGCAACAAAAGGTACCTAATGAATGTAGTGACAGTAAGGTACCTAATGAATGTAGTGACAGAAAGGTACCTAATGAATGTAGCAACAGAAAGGTACCTAATGAATGTAGCGACTGAAAGGTACCTAATGGATGTAACAATAGAAAGGTACCTAATGAATGTAGCGACAGAAAGGTACCTAATGAATGTAGCGACAGAAAGGTACCTAATGAATGTAGCGACAGAAAGGTACCTAATGAATGTAGCGACAGAAAGGTACCTAATGCATGTAGCGACAGAAAGGTACCTAATGAATGTAACGACAGAAAGGTACCTAATGGATGTAACGATAGAAAGGTACCTAATGAATGTAGTGACAGAAAGGTACCTAATGAATGTAGCAACAGAAAGGTACCAAATGAATGTAGCGACAGAAAGGTACCTAATGAATGTAGTGACAGAAAGGAAGGAGAATTAATTTTTATATAGCTAACACTCGAGTAAATGTAAATACTAACTCATTTTACCTTATTCCTAGTACAGTGGTACCTCTACTTACGAGCAGCTCCCAACTGGAACAATTATGCAAGTGTATTTTTGTAGATGCTTTTGTAAGTGTATTTTTGGGAGTCTGAAATGGATTTATCAAATTTTCATTATTTCTTATGGGAAAAAATTCCTTCGGTATCGGCACTTGAATAGCCGTCTGGAACGAATTTTGCTGATAAGTATAGGTACCACTGTAAATCTTATTTATAGTACAATAATAAGACATCATCTTTATAGTATAATAAGGTATTAAAAGGATCCTAATGGAAATAAGTCTCTGTCTGACTTTTTGTGTTATCCTAGGTAGTCTAAACATATGCTGCTATGTATGATAATCTATGTGGAAACATTGAGCGTGTTTCTTTACACCGGTTGTCTATGTTCCTCATCTGTACAATTTGTACCTGGGTGTTAGTGGACTGGTGTGGGTCGCATCCTGGGACACTGACCTAATTTGCCCGGAATGCTCAGCATAACAAGGGACTTTCTATATAGTATTATGTCATTGATGTCAGCTATGGTGTGTATACCTTGTACATGTACTGGTAGTAAATAAAGATATTATATTATACTTTACTTACTAATACAAGAGAGGTGGTGTGGTTGCCTCAGTGGTTATCTCCACAATAAACTTACTTTATTTACTTTACTTACTAATACAAGAGAGGTGGTGTGGTTGCCTCAGTGGTTATCTCCACAATAAACTTACTTTATTTACTTACTTTACTTACTAATACAAGAGAGGTGGTGTGGTTGCCTCAGTGGTTATCTCCACAATAAACTTACTTTATTTACTTACTTTACTTACTAATACAAGAGAGGTGGTGTGGTTGCCTCAGTGGTTATCTCCACAATAAACTTACTTTATTTACTTACTTTACTTACTAATACAAGAGAGGTGGTGTGGTTGCCTCAGTGGTTATCTCCACAATAAACTTACTTTATTTACTTACTTTACTTACTAATACAAGAGAGGTGGTGTGGTTGCCTCAGTGGTTATCTCCACAATAAACTTACTTTATTTACTTACTTTACTTACTAATACAAGAGAGGTGGTGTGGTTGCCTCAGTGGTTATCTCCACAATAAACTTACTTTATTTACTTACTTTACTTACTAATACAAGAGAGGTGGTGTGGTTGCCTCAGTGGTTATCTCCACAATAAACTTACTTTATTTACTTACTTTACTTACTAATACAAGAGAGGTGGTGTGGTTGCCTCAGTGGTTATCTCCACAATAAACTTACTTTATTTACTTACTTTACTTACTAATACAAGAGAGGTGGTGTGGTTGCCTCAGTGGTTATCTCCACAATAAACTTACTTTATTTACTTACTTTACTTACTAATACAAGAGAGGTGGTGTGGTTGCCTCAGTGGTTATCTCCACAATAAACTTACTTTATTTACTTACTTTACTTACTAATACAAGAGAGGTGGTGTGGTTGCCTCAGTGGTTATCTCCACAATAAACTTACTTTATTTACTTACTTTACTTACTAATACAAGAGAGGTGGTGTGGTTGCCTCAGTGGTTATCTCCACAATAAACTTACTTTATTTACTTACTTTACTTACTAATACAAGAGAGGTGGTGTGGTTGCCTCAGTGGTTATCTCCACAATAAACTTACTTTATTTACTTACTTTACTTACTAATACAAGAGAGGTGGTGTGGTTGCCTCAGTGGTTATCTCCACAATAAACTTACTTTATTTACTTACTTTACTTACTAATACAAGAGAGGTGGTGTGGTTGCCTCAGTGGTTATCTCCACAATAAACTTACTTTATTTACTTACTTTACTTACTAATACAAGAGAGGTGGTGTGGTTGCCTCAGTGGTTATCTCCACAATAAACTTACTTTATTTACTTACTTTACTTACTAATACAAGAGAGGTGGTGTGGTTGCCTCAGTGGTTATCTCCACAATAAACTTACTTTATTTACTTACTTTACTTACTAATACAAGAGAGGTGGTGTGGTTGCCTCAGTGGTTATCTCCACAATAAACTTACTTTATTTACTTACTTTACTTACTAATACAAGAGAGGTGGTGTGGTTGCCTCAGTGGTTATCTCCACAATAAACTTACTTTATTTACTTACTTTACTTACTAATACAAGAGAGGTGGTGTGGTTGCCTCAGTGGTTATCTCCACAATAAACTTACTTTATTTACTTACTTTACTTACTAATACAAGAGAGGTGGTGTGGTTGCCTCAGTGGTTATCTCCACAATAAACTTACTTTATTTACTTACTTTACTTACTAATACAAGAGAGGTGGTGTGGTTGCCTCAGTGGTTATCTCCACAATAAACTTACTTTATTTACTTACTTTACTTACTAATACAAGAGAGGTGGTGTGGTTGCCTCAGTGGTTATCTCCACAATAAACTTACTTTATTTACTTACTTTACTTACTAATACAAGAGAGGTGGTGTGGTTGCCTCAGTGGTTATCTCCACAATAAATCTTAACAATATTTGGGCTTCTCAACTTATATAGCCATTAATACAGGTTATGAACTCACTTGTTAGCAGCAGATTAGTTGATATGAGTAGTTGGAAGAGAGTGTTTATTATTATAATCAAAAGAAGCGCTAAACCACAGGGGTTATAAGAGAGTGTTTAGGCCGACAAAACTGTAAGAGTGAACCTTTGTTTACATAAAGTGTTGTTCCCTCCATCAACCCGTCTACACAAACTCTTATAAAACTTTAACAATACCACCTCAACTCATCTCCATAAACATTATTTATAATCACAATAATTATTACAATCAATACTAATACTACCGAAAAAATCAGACACACAAAAAAGGATTTTATACATTATATTACAGCTAAACAAAAATTATAATGAAAACATATTGGAACCAACAATAGAACATCAACATGCGAAAATGGTCACATTTCTGATATATTTATTTAGTTAATTTCCAGCTTTTACAATAATGGGATATTTTTAAATCATCTAGAGATTATTATAATTATTATAATCATGGAGAATGCTAATCCGGAATCATCTACAGATGATACATTAAAATAATAATAATAATAATAATAATAATAATAATAATAATAATAATAATAATAATAATAATAATAATAATAATAATAATAATTAAAACAAATAATACAATCGACCTCAAATAAGTGGAAATTAATGTAGTAAGATAGAGTAGATTAGATTTTTTAGATTTTGCCACCGAAGTGGCTAGTTTATTGTGCACCCCATATCCATCCTGTGGACGGTAGCGCAAGAGCATATGGATACACAAAAGGCCTAGGCACTAGGCCCCAAAGGGGTTAACAATTGTACATTTGGGTTTATATCTACATTTCAATTATCTGTTACAAGCAGGTATCTTATTTCATGAATAAGATATCTTGACATGTCACATAGGTTATTATATTGTCTATCTCTATATTCCTCAATAAGTGCACAATTAAGCACATAGTGTTCAGGACAGTGACCATATGCCTGATCACATAATTTGCATTTAGTTTGATCATCATCTGTGTCTCCCAAACTGTCAGAAGTACCTGTAGCCAAGCCTAAGCCTTGCCACTACAACATCAGTCAGTCTGTTCACATTGCAAGTTGCTCCACAAACATGCCCATCTGTGCTCGCATTATCATGAGCACAGATAGGCACGTTCATGGAAATTAATTTGGATTTATATCTACAGTTCACTTATCTGTTACAAGCAAATTTAGGAAATTTGCTTAGAATAAGTGGTATCCTACCTTCACTAATAAGATATCTTGACATGTCACATAGGTTATTATACTGTCTATCTGTATATTCCTCAATAAGTGGACAATTCAGCACATAGTGTTCAAGACAGTGACCATATGCCTGATCACATAATTTGCATTTAGTTTGATCATCATCTGTGTATCTCCCAAACTGCCAGAAGTACTTGTAGCCAAGCCTAAGCCTGGCCACTACAACATCAGTCAGTCTGTTCACATTGCAAGTTGCTCCATAAACATACTTATCTACATTCATGTTATCATAGTGGGTTATAGATCTACTCAGGCTTCTAACTGCATTCCTATAGCTATCATTTTCATTATTATTTATCTCCTATATTATTCCTAATGCTAGACACAGATATACCAAAGTTATATTCTACATTCTCCTTATGGGTGCTCTTCTTGGCTAACATATCAACTTTATCATGAAGGAGTAATCCAATGTGTGACGGAATCCATAGCAAATGTACTTTAATTCCTTTGTCCCGGATTTTTGAGTATCTATACCTGGCTTCTCCAATGAGCATGCTGTTAGAGTCATTATATGAGTCAAGAGCCTTCAATGATGACATAGAATCAGTAATGATGATAGAGTCAAGCTCAGTGTCATAAGTTAGCTTTAGTGCCATAAGGATTGCAAACAATTCAGTTTGCAGTGTAGACGCCCAGTTGTTAATTCTTATGCCTAGTTAAAAAAATTATTATTGTTCTTAACTAGGGAGGTGGCAACCAGAGCAGATGCAGCCCTGCCAGAAGACTCCTGTTTAGATCCATCAGTGTATATAACTTGAGATAACTTATTACTACCAGCTAGGCGATAAATTTCTTCTTGAGCAGTTGCTTTAACAAGTGATTTAAGGAAGGGATTACTAGCAATGAGCTTCTTGGGAGGGACTTGCAGGTATGTGATATTAAATGAACACATCTTCCATGGAGGGGTGAAATGCTCTTGTTGCCTACAGTGATACAATTCATGCAGGTTGTAAAACTTAATGTAATTGCATGTTTTCACAATCCATTTAGATCTGTGAGTATTTACTTCTAGACATTTAGTAAGATTCATTGTGACAGTGTCTGGTTCATTTCTTAACAATCTAATACCAAGTACAGTGTTAATCTCAACAATCCTATCACTGATACTAGTAATACCAAGCTCCTTCCTCATATTAAGAACACAACACTGCAAACTGAAGAAAATAGTGTAAATAATACTGAGTCTCGGGGATAATTGAAATAATAAGAGTTCACAATATCCCAGTGTGACCAATGATAACTTGGCGTCCCATTTCAGATTCAGATTTTTATTTCTCTGTAATAATTACAATGTGTGGTTTACATGTTATAAAGCAATAATTACAAAGTGTGGTTTACATGTTATAAAGCAATAATTACAAAGATTACAATGTGTGGTTTACATGTTATAAAGCAATAATTACAAAGATTACAATGTGTGGTTTACATGTTATAAAGCAATAATTACAAAGATGGCCACTAGCATGCCTACCAGGCCTGGGTATGCTAGGTATTTCGGGGAGACTAAAAATAGTTCTTAATCTATATTACAAATTACAAATTATTAATTAGATAAGCAAACTCTATGCTGCCTATTTGTCAACCATGCCTCTACCCAGGAAAAAGAAATCTCCTATTCCATGTTTACCTGGAAAGTGTTCCGGGGGTCAACGCCCCCGTGGTCCGGTCTGTGACCAGGCCTCATGGTGGATCAAAGCCTGATCAACCAGGCTGTTACTGCTGGTCACACGCAGTCCGAAGTACGAACCACAGCCCGGCTGGTCAGGTACCGACTTTAGGTGCCTGTCTAGTGCCTGCTTGAAGACAGCCAGGGGTTTGTTGGTAATCCCCCTGATGTATGCTGGGAGGCAGTTGAACAGTCTTGGGCCCCTGACACTTATTGTGTTGTCTCTCAACGTGCTAGTGGCACCCCTGCTATTAATAACTTCATAACAGCTACGTCAAACATTGACTGGCAAACAGAAATAGACAACTATACAGATACTGACATATGTATTAATAATTTTCTTAAAACGACCCAATACCTCTATAATATGCATTACCCTAAAAAAACTAAACAGATCACAGCTAAAAGACTAAACAGTCCCTGGCTAACACCCAGCATTCTCAAATCTATTAATATAAAACACCTATATGAAAAACAGTACATAATGGGTCAAATAACAAGAGAACAAACAAAACATTACTCATCAAACCTAACGAGCCTGATAAGGTCAAAAAAATTGTACTATGAGAACAGATTACATAACTTAAAAGGTGATATAAAAAAGACCTGGAAAACCCTTTCTGAAATTCTAGGAACTAAAAAGATATTATAGAAATTTTGTCTTTGGACTGCCTCCTTGTAAGCTGCCCTCTGGCAAGCACTGTTGACACCGACACTCTGAGAGGCTTCTCTCAGACTTACAAGTGGCTTATGGACAGAATTTCTAGCTGACTGCAGTCGAATGAATTCCCCACCTACATGTACTACTGAAAAAGGGTTTAACTTACTTGATGGTGTAGAATATGTCACCTAGTATTCCAATCTCCCTAAGCTATAGTCCCCTCCAAACACCATGTGTAGGGAAGGACCTTAATCTGCAAAGAATTCAAGTGGTATTAGTGTCCTGCCTGCACCTCAGAGTTCCCTGGTTTCAAAGGATATCCC
>WNWK01049109.1:0-13317 GCA_009830355.1 Cherax destructor | reverse complement strand
GGGATCAGAAACTTACATGTTTTAGGAATGGGGGCCCAGATTTCCCACACACAAGGGTTAGACGACTTGTGGGCACAAAAAGTTTTTGCAGTAAAAACCAGCCTACCCCCCTTTTGTTGGTTTTTCAGCAGAGGAAGAAAAAAGGGGTGCCCCCTTTTGATGAATTTATACAGATTTGCGTTGGCTGTGAACGTTTGGGGGGGAAAAGACCCCAGAGGGGGGCCCAAATTGTTTTGGGGTGGGGAAAAAAAATTATTTTCCTCACCGGGTTAAAAAAAATTTGGATTTGAAAAGTGTGCAGCTAAAAACATTTGACAAATTTTTTAATTTGGGAACAGGCATTTGTTACAGATCAAATCTGCTCCTCGGAAAGGGGTTTTTTAAAGCGGAAAAATGTAAACATTTTTCCAGCAAGTAGTAGTACTTGAGGTTTAAAGACTTTTTCTGAAATTTAAAAAGAAAGGCCATTTGAGAAGATTTTAAGGAAAAATTTTTTTTCCAAAGGGCTAAAAAATCGGTTTTAAAAAAACAGGAAAAAAAAGAGTCCCCAGATATCCTGAACAAAAAAAATTAAGGTGCGGGATGGGGGATAGTTCGGGGATGAGGAAGGAGATTTATCCCCCTTTTAGAGGATAGGTGTTTTCCAGAAGGAGAAAAAGGGGTTTTCATTAACAAAAAACCCCCTTTTTTGAGTTTGGGAAAGGGGGGCTCCATCCGATTTTTCCCAAAGACTGGGGGAGGAGAAAGGGCACATTAACCAGTTCAGGAGGGAAAATGCATATGAAAATTTGGAAAATAAACCTTCTGGGACAGGTTTTTCCCGGGAAGAAAAAAAATTTGAGGTGCCCCCCCTTTTTTTGTAGTGAAATCCAAAATAAAATTGTGGGGAAAACCATAAAAAAGGTGGGGGTTTCCCTTTTTTTGGGGGAAAATTTACCAAAAAAACAAAAAGAAGGGAAGAAATGTTAAAAAATTTGGGGGTAAACCATTCCAGCCGGGGCCCAAAACATTTAAAAGGGGGTGCTCCCCCCAAGTTTGTGAAAGCAAGGCCAGTACCATTTTTTCAAAAGAGATGATTGGGGAAGAATTAGAAAATTTGTCGAAAGGCATTATTGAGCCTTTTTGGCAAAAGGGGAATTCCCTTTTATTGGTCCAGTTTTAAACTAACTTTAATTTTTTAAAAAAAAAGGGGGGGTTTTTGTTTTACAAATTAGGGAAAGAAACCTTTTTAACCCAGTTTTGGGGGAAGGGTTTTCTTTGAACTACCCCAAAATTTTCTAACATTTCTTCAGCCCGTCTGTTTGTTTTTTTAGATTCTCCCAAACCAGCAAAAATCCCCACCTTTTTTTATGGGTTTTCCCCCAAGTTAAATTTTTTTTTCCCCAAAAAAACTTGTGACACCTCTTTTATTATTCTTACCCCCAAAAACCCCTTCCCCGAAGGTTTATTTTCCAAAATTTTTATATGCAGTTCCCTCCCAGAACATGGTTTAATGGCCCCTTTCTGCCTCTACCCCCTGAAATGGGTGGGCCCCCCTTTTTTCAAAAGGGACCTTTTTGTTAATAAACCCCCCTTTTTTGCCTTTGGAAAACACCCCACCCTAAGGCATATAACCCAACACTTTTTATCCCGAACTATCCCCCATCCCGCCCAATGACTTTGTTTAGGAATTGGGGACTTGTGTCCCTTTCTGTCCTGTTTTTTTAATCTATTTTAAAAACCAGGGGGACACCCTTTTAAATTTTTCACACACTCTTCTCAAGTGGCCTTTCTTATGACACTTATTACAGAAAAAGTCTTTAAACCTACAAGTACTACTACTATGCTGGAACCCACAATGTTTACATTTCACAGCATTAATCACTTGTACCGCAGGAGCAGAGTTCTGATCTGTAACAAATGCCTGTTCCAAGTTCAAAAGTTTGTCAAATAGTTTTGCAGACTGCACACTTTGCAAATCCAAATTTTATGCAACTAGGTGAGGAAAATACATTTTATCCACCACCGCCATAAACAATTGGTTCCTCACTCTGGGGTCAAATTGTCCCCCAAAGGTACAGTTCACAGCCAACGCTTTTAAATCTGTATATAATTCATGCAAGGACTCATCCTGTCGTTTCTTCCTCTGCTGAAAAGCCAACAAACTGTGGTGGTAGGCTGGTTTCACTGCATAATAACTTTTCAGTGCCACGACCAAGTCGTCGTAACTCTTCGTGTGTGGTAAATCTGGTGCACACACATTACCTAAAACACTGTAAGTTTCTGATCCCAGGGACACGAGCAAGAAATTCATCTTGTTATCTTGCTCTTTAATTCCTAAGTCAGCAAAATTGGCTTCCAACAAGCTTAGCCAGAGCTTCCTTATGACGCCGCCATGCTCGCTACTTGTTGCTGCTGCTGTAGATTCTTAATAATCACCGCTCTGCTGCAACGTCCTGGGCTGCCAATATCCCTACTACTTCAGGCCCCATTGGCCCACTATCCTTGGCTCTGATGATCCCATCCTCGTCGCCACTGTAGTGGTTGTAGGTTAATGAAAGCCAGAGTAACAATAACAAAATGTACTCTCCATGGCCCGCTCCATAACAACAACAACAACAACTATAAATGACTGAAACAAACATAGTATTTAATCCTCCTACTGCTCCCAACCCCTTACAATTGTGTAGATATTTATTACAGAAATTGTGAAGAGGAATAGATGAAAAGGGAAAATTATCAGACGAACGAATTATATCTGGTTACTTGTGCAGTAAACGTTGATATTATTGCAATAACTGAGACATGGTTTAATATGAAGAGTCGATACGTGATCGCCGAGTGCCATATTCAGAGGTTTAAGTTGTTCCTTGTATATCGGGAAAGGGAGTGGGGTAGCGATATATGTCCGAGAAAATATGAATTGTTGCATAAGAACATAAGAAAGGATGAAAACTGCAGCAGGTCTACTGGCCCATACTAGGCAGGTCTTTTTCCAAACCAACCAGTCTCACTCACTCAAGAATTTGCTTTAATTCTTCATGTAGTAATCAAGCTCAGCCATTCCTGTTCATATTAAAGTTCTTCAGAAGAAACAAACTGAAATTTATTTAAGATGATTTAATGGGAATTAATAATAATAATAATAATAATAATATAATATAATAATAATAATATTTTTATTTCGATGCATGATACAAGTGTACATTGTTATTGTTAGTTACAATTATAAAACTGTAATGCAAGGAGAGCCACTAGCATGCCATGGCATTAGGGGCAGCTTATTCTAAAGACTTATTCACTAAGTACTTAATGCTAGAGAATTTGATTGAGTTTATTATAGTTCAGTATTATTTAAAATTATAATATGATTATACATACTATTAAAAGACAATACAAGAGAAATTGGTTGAGTTTAATCTAGTTGTATATTTTACTTCAAGTTACAATATGTTGATGCTATACTAGTATAATAACAATACTAGAAAAATTTATTGAGTTTCTTCTAGTTATATATTTTATTTCAAATTAACAAAATGATGATACTATAATATTTTAAATGACAATATGATGATATGAAATTGCAACAAGTGTTAAGGAGGATGACATATAAAATTGAGATTATCTTAAGTAAAATAACATTGGGTTTGAAAGTTTGTTACAGTATGAGTTTTAGTATAGGGTGAGTAGGTGATTTTTGAGAAGAGTCTTGAATTGATTTTCCGACAAGGTTAACTTAATATATATTAGAAGGCAAGTTTGTGAAAAGTTTAACCTACGTCACTGAGTTATCCCAGCCATTCCAGGATCTTGCAATCGAATTCAACAATATTTGGTCACAGTACCATGTCTTCCTATGCAGATGACACCCGAATTTGCATGACAGTGTCCTCCATTGAAGACACCGCAAGACTCCTGGCGGACTTCGACCAACAGAGAACCTTCACGGCACACATAACTGCGATGAAACACCTCAATTACTGGGAAGGCTGTACTCCCTGGAACGCAGGCGGGAGAGATACATGATTATATACATTTGGAAAATCCTAGAGGGATTAGTACCAAACTTGCACACGAAAATCACTCCCCATGAAAGCAAAGGACTCGGAAGGGGCCCAATACTGTTCAACTGCTTCCCAGCATACATAAGGGTGATAACCAATAGACCCCTGGCTGTCTTCAAGAAGGCACTGGACAGGCACCTAAAATTAGTACCTGGGCTGTGGTTCGTACGTCAGGTTGACCCCCGAAACCCTCTCCAGGTATACTCCAGGTATTATTATTTTTATAATCAAAACCAAGCGCTAAAGTTAGTTTAATATCTTTATTATGCACCCCATACCCATCTTGTGGGCGGTAGTCAAAAGATTACAGAGGTACATAATGGGTCCAGAGCTAAAACGCTGCCCTTTGGTCATAGACACATGAACATATCAAGTGTTCCAAGAATCTGGTTCTCATTACCTTATGCACAGGCACAGACTTACCTAATTTACTGAAGCAACATTGCGAATTCACCAGCATCATGTCTCAAGTTCTGGTATTTTTTCCATCACCTCCCACATATTTATTATTTTTTTTAAGTCATTTTTGTCTTTGTAAATTCAAACAGGAAATAATTGTTAAAAATGCTGACATTAGCGACATACTATATAGAAAGTGTTAAGTAAAAGGACACAAATGCAACTAATGTGACATTATATTGTGGCAACGTTTCGCTCTCCAGGAGCTTTCTCAAGCCGTTACGGCTTGAGAAAGCTCCTGGAGAGCGAAACGTTGCCACAATATAATGTCACATTAGTGGCATTTGTGTCCTTTTACTTAACATATTGTCGGTAATTCTACCAATATTATTATATAGAAAGTCTTTTGTCATGCTGAGCATTTGGGGCAAATTGGGTTAATTTTGTCCCCCCAGGATGTGACCCACACCAGTCGCTAACTTCCAAGTACCTATTAATGCTAGGTGAACAAGGACAGCAGGTGTCTAAAAGAAACAAGCCCAAATGTTTCCATCCGTACTGGTGATCGAACCACGGACCTCAGTGTGTGAGCAGAGTAAGCTAGCAACTGAGTATTGTAAAGTATAACAATGTATCTTTAAGGATAACTAATAATGCAACCATAAAAATATGCGTTAGTGGTTCTGGTAGGATGTACATTTATGATTAATGATTCCTTACTTGATTCCGGATGTCATCTTGTTCAACAAACACAAATGTTTTTAACAATATTTATTATAAAAATATACTACAATAACACACAATAACACGGAGTTCAATCTTCATCCTGAACCGCCAATCTTCTTAATAGTAAGTTTCAATCCTTTTCTAGTTACGACCCATTCAGCTTCTTTCTCTTTCTAGAAACAAACCAAAATAAGAACATAGTTAAGAATGAACATTATAGTGGGAAAGAATGATGGTAATTATGAACCTAAGACATGAAAAGCGTAACAACACGAGAGTATGTAAATTTGATGTAGCAACGAGTATCTCGGTGTCTAATAATGATCCAAAACGTTATAGACTTACCTGAGGAAGATGAGATTTAAGGTGTTTCTTAAGCCGAGTCTTTGAAGAGTACATCCTCGAGCAGTGAGGACAAACAGATCCTTCTGCCACAGGAACTTCCTCCGTGTTGCTGGTGGAAGAAGTTGCAGAGTCATCAAGAACCCCCATGGTATGGTCCTCTGGTTCCTGGTACCTTCTCTGGTCCTCTGGTTCTTGGTACCTTCTCTGGTCCTCTGGTTCTTGGTACTTTCTCTGGTCATCTGTTTCTTGGTACTTTCTCTGGTCCTCTGTTTCTTGGTACTTTCTCTGGTCCTCTGTTTCTTGGTACTTTCTCTGGTCCTCTGTTTCTTGGTACTTTCTCTGGTCCTCTGTTTCTTGGTACTTTCTCTGGTCCTCTGTTTCTTGGTACTTTCTCTGGTCCTCTGTTTCTTGGTACTTTCTGTCCTCTTTCTTGTACTTCTCTGGTCCTCTGTTTCTTGGTACTTTCTCTGGTCCTCTGTTTCTTGGTACTTTCTCTGGTCCTCTGTTTCTTGGTACTTTCTCTGGTCCTCTGTTTCTTGGTACTTTCTCTGGTCCTCTGTTTCTTGGTACTTTCTCTGGTCCTCTGTTTCTTGGTACCTTCTCTGGTCCTCTGGTTCCTGATGTTTGTTCTGGATCTCTGGTTCCTTGCAACTGGATCGGGCCACTTTAAATTTAGCCAGAACCACTGGTTCCTTAAATTTAGCCAGAACTGGTTTCTTAAATTTAGCCAGAACAACTGGTTCCTTAAATTTAGCCAGAACAACTGGTTCCTTAAATTTAGCCAGAACAACTGGTTCCTTAAATTTAGCCAGAACAACTGGTTCCTTAAATTTAGCCAGAATCAATGGTTCCTTAAATTTAGCCAGAATCAATGGTTCCTTAAATTTAGGAAGAACCAATGGTTCCTTAAATTTAGGAAGAACCAATGGTTCATTAAATTTAGGAAGAACCAATGGTTCATTAAATTTAGGAAGAACCAATGGTTCCTTAAATTTAGGAAGAACCAATTGCTTCTTAAATTTAGGAAGAACCAATTGCTTCTTAAATTTAGGAAGAACCAATGGTTCCTTGCATTTGGACCGGACCACTGGTTCCGAGAGTTCGGACTGAACCACTGGTTCCGAGCATTTGGACAGGACCATTGTTACATGGTGATGAAAGTTAAGGTGTCGCTTAAGCCAAGCCTCCGAGGCGTAAATCTTGGAGCAGAGAAGGCAGTGATGACTCCGAGGACTGCGTGTTGGCTCTCCTGCAGCAAGAACTTCCTCCTCCTTCGTGTCGAAAGAAGAAGCTGCAGTTGACTCCAGTTTCACCAGTTCTTCTTTATAGATACGTGACCCAGTTTTTTGGTTGGTTAAGAATCGAGACTTCATCACTGGTTCTTGGCGCTTGCGCTGCATCACAAGTTCCACGTACGTAGTCTCAACCTCAGAGACCTGGCAGACGGCATGTACCATCGGTTCCTGGCAGGCAGAATGGACCACTGGCTCTTGGGAGCTGGACAGAACCACTGGCTCTTGGGAGCTGGACAGAACCACTGGCTCTTGTGAGCTGGACAGAACCACTGGCTCTTGGGAGTTGGACAGGACCACTGGCTCTTGAGAGCTGGACAGGACCACTGGCTCTTGGGAGCTGGACAGAACCACTGGCTCTTGGGAGCTGGACAGAACCACTGGCTCTTGGGAGCTGGACAGAACCACTGGCTCTTGGGAGCTGGACAGAACCACTGGCTCTTGGGAGCTGGACAGAACCACTGGCTCTTGGGAGCTGGACAGAACCACTGGCTCTTGGGAGCTGGACAGAACCACTGGCTCTTGGGAGCTGGACAGGACCACTGGCTCTTGGGAGCTGGACAGGACCACTGGCTCTTGGGAGCTGGACAGGACCACTGGCTCCTGATAGTTTGAATCCTGGTAGTTGGACAGGATCTCTGAATCCTGGTAGTTGGACAGGATCCCTGAATCCTGGTAGTTGGACAGGATCCCTGAATCCTGGTAGTTGGACAGGATCCCTGAATCCTGGTAGTTGGACAGGATCCCTGAATCCTGGTAGTTGGACAGGATCCCTGAATCCTGGTAGTTGGACAGGATCCCTGAATCCTGGTAGTTGGACAGGATCCCTGAATCCTGGTAGTTGGACAGGATCCCTGAATCCTGGTAGTTGGACAGGATACCTGAATCCTGGTAGTTGGACAGGATACCTGAATCCTGGTAGTTGGACAGGATCCCTGAATCCTGGTAGTTGGACAGGATCCCTGAATCCTGGTAGTTGGACAGGATCCCTGAATCCTGGTAGTTGGACAGGATCCCTGAATCCTGGTAGTTGGACAGGATCCCTGAATCCTGGTAGTTGGACAGGATCCCTGGATCCTGGTAGTTGGACAGAGTCCCTGGATCCTGGTAGTTGGACAGGATCCCTGGATCCTGGTAGTTGGACAGAGTCCCTGGATCCTGGTAGTTGGACAGAGTCCCTGGATCCTGGTAGTTGGACAGAGTCCCTGGATCCTGGTAGTTGGACAGGATCCCTGGATCCTGGTAGTTGGACAGGATCCCTGGATCCTGGTAGTTGGGTAGGACCACTGGCTCTTGGTAATTGGGCAGGACCACTGGCTCCTGGTAGTTGGGTAGGACCACTGGCTCCTGGTAGTTGGGTAGGACCTCTGGATCCTGGTAGTTGGGTAGGACCTCTGGATCCTGGTAGTTGGGCAGGACCACTGGCTCCTGGTAGTTGGGCAGGACCACTGGCTCCTGGTAGTTGGGTAGGACCACTGGCTCCTGGTAGTTGGGTAGGACCACTGGCTCCTGGTAGTTGGGTAGGACCACTGGCTCCTGGTAGTTGGGTAGGACCACTGGCTCCTGGTAGTTGGGTAGGACCACTGGCTCCTGGTAGTTGGGTAGGACCACTGGCTCCTGGTAGTTGGGTAGGACCTCTGGATCCTGGTAGTTGGGCAGGACCATTGGCTCCTTGTAGTTGGAATGGTTGTCTAGTTCTTCGATAACGTCATTAAACACGGACAAAAGTTCCGTGGATATTTGTTGTAAACGAGAATCTGGCAAGCGATCAACGTTGAACACAAGTTGATGTGTAGGAGATCGGGGTATTTTGGACGAACCTTCACTGAAATCGAGAGAACAAATTTCATCCATTACATGGTCGTGTAGCTCACTGTCCATTTTGATAGTTTTCCTTGGATGTAAGCTAGAGAGTGACTCGGATCTTTATTTGACTGATTCGTCAAGACACAGGTTTTAATCCTAAGATGACCCGTCTGAGGATCTCGAAGGAGATATCGATCTAAAGCTGTTCTGTGGACTCGATCAAGGTCTTGAGAATGAGTCGGAATTCAAAGTAGGGCTTTTTATATACGACCGAGGTCAGGTGAAGAAAGGACATGAGCAATAAGAACATGCCGAGGATGAGCCAATAGACCTGCGGACGGGTCTTTCTCAAACTCAGCTTCTCTAACAAAAATATTTGCCCAATACATTTTCAAGCCTACCCAAGGAATAAGCTTTCGCAACCCACTCAAATGCTATCCATCACTATATTCGACACTGATGACACGAAGATGGGTAGGATATTTGATTCAGACGTAGATGCCACTGAACTTCAGAACATAGGAAAGGAAGAACACTGCAGCAGGCCTGTTGGCCCATACTAGGCAGCAGGGAACGAAGTTGAAGATCAAGAAGACGAATGAAGAGATATAAACATAAGAACATAAGAATGGAGGAACACTGCAGAAGGCCCTACTGGCCCATACAAGGCAGGTCCTTATCAAAACCACCACTACCTAAGAATTTATTCCCGTACTCACGACACAAATCAGACCCAGCCCCTCCCACTCATATATTTGTCTCAATTGTAGGCAAATTACTAGAGTCAATTATAGCTGATATTATTAGAAGCCATCTAGAT
This sequence comes from Cherax destructor, assembly GCA_009830355.1. NCBI lineage: Eukaryota > Metazoa > Arthropoda > Malacostraca > Decapoda > Parastacidae > Cherax > Cherax destructor. The sequence continues at coordinate 3,886 of WNWK01049109.1, read as the reverse complement.
AACCATAATTTGATTAATGATACCCAGCATGGATTCACGAGGGGCCGTTCCTGCCTATCTAATTTATTAACCTTCTTCAGTAAAGCTTTTGAGGCTGTTGATCACGATAAAGAATTCGATATTGTTTATTTAGACTTTAGTAAGGCTTTTGATAGAGTACCGCACCAGAGACTGTTAAAGAAAGTGGCAGCTCATGGCATTGGGGGAAAAGTGCTGTCATGGATCGAGTCATGGCTCACCAATAGGAAGCAGAGAGTGTGCATAAATGGGGTTAAATCCGAATGGGGACTTGTATCAAGTGGTGTTCCACAGGGATCAGTCTTAGGCCCATTGTTATTTATAATATATATCAATGACCTTGATGAGGGAATTACTAGTGATATGAGCAAATTCGCCGACGACACGAAGATAGGTAGGATAATTGATTCAAACATAGATGTCATAGAACTTCAGGAAGATTTAGACAAACTTAATTCGTGGTCAGAAAAGTGGCAGATGCAGTTCAATGTAGATAAATGCAAGGTTCTGAAGCTCGGGAGTGTCCATAACCCAAGCACTTATAAGTTAAATAACGTAGAACTTAGCCATACAGATTGCGAGAAGGACTTGGGGGTGATGGTAAGCAGGAACCTTAAACCAAGACAGAAATGCCTAAGCGTACGTAATAAGGCAAATAGATTACTGGGATTTATATCAAGAAGTGTTAGCAACAGAAGTCCAGAGGTTATATTACAGCTTTATACATCATTAGTAAGGCCTCACCTAGATTACGCAGCTCAGTTCTGGTCTCCATATTACAGAATGGACATAAATTCGTTAGAAAACATTCAGCGTAGAATGACTAAATTAATACATAGCATTAGAAATCTTCCTTACGAAGAAAGATTGAAGACCCTAAAATTACATTCACTTGTAAGACGTAGAATGAGGGGAGACATGATCGAGGTATACAAGTGGAAAATGGGTATTAACAAAGGGGATATAAATAAGGTCTTGAGGATATCTCTCCAAGAGAGAACCCGCAATAATGGATTCAAGTTAGATAAGTTTAGATTTAGAAAGGATATAGCAAAGTATTGGTTTGGAAATAGGGTAGTTGATGAGTGGAACAGTCTGCCTAGTAGGGTTATTGAAGCTAGGACCTTGGGTAGTTTCAAATTTAGGTTGGATAAATTCATGAGTGAGAGGGGTTGGATTTGAGTGGGACTCACGCATGAGTGGGTAGAATTGTCAAAGCTTATTTCTTGGGTAGCATTGAAAATTGGGTTGAGCAAATATTCTGTTAGTGGGACGGATAGTGAAGGACCTGCCTAGTATGGGCCAACAGGCCTGCTGCAGTGTTCCTCCCGTATGAAGATAGACTTAGAGCATTGAATTTCCACTCTCTGGAGAGACGTAGAATGAGGGGAGATATCATCGAGGTGTACAAGTGGATGATGGGCATAAACAAAGGAGATATTAATAAAATACTGAGGATATCGAACCAAGTAAGAACCAGAAATAACGGATTTAAATTGGATAAATTTAGATTTAGAAAGGACATAGGCAAGTACTGGTTTTCGAACAGAGTTGTAGATGCGTGGAACAATCTTCCGAGTAGGGTGATAGAGGCTAGGTCCTTGGGTGGCTTTAAAAAGAGATTGGACAAATATATGAGTGGGAGGGGCTGGGTTTGATTAGTGTCGTGAGTACAGGAGTAAATTCTTAGGTAGTGGTGGTTTTGATAAGGACCTGCCTTGTATGGGCCAGTAGGCCTTCTGCAGTGTTCCTCCATTCTTATGTTCTTATGTTCTTTCTTATGTTCTTATGTTCTTATGTAAAGCCACCCAAGGTCCTAGCCTCTATCACAGTACTCGGAAGATTGTTCCACGCATCTACGATGAAGAAGAAAAAGACTGCTGTGGAAACTGTTGAGGAAACATCGAACGCATTCTCCGTGCTACCCGATGAATGTGAGTCGACTATTGGGAACGTCACGACTAAGGAAGAACATAAGAACATAAGAAAGTTGGAACACTGCAACAGGCCTACTGGCCCATACTAGGCAAGTCCATGTCAAAACCAACCCACCAACAAAAATATTTGCCCATCCCATCCCCAGCGGCACCCAAGCAACCTTCACAACCCTCCAAGTCCTGCTCAAATCTAACCCTCTCATAAGATTACAGAAGGAAGTAACACTGCAGCAGGCCAACCGGCCCACACTAGGCAGGTCCCCTCAAACCCTAAACCAATCCCACAAACAAAAACACCTTTCCAACCCAACTTCTACTCCTTCCATGGAACAAGCTCCGATAATCAGGGCACTACCAAAGAGCGAACTGAAGGAGCTGAAGCACCCGGTCCATCACCAGGGCACTGAAGGAGCCGAAGCACCTGGTCCATCACCAGGGCACTGAAGGAGCCGAAGCACCCGGTCCATCACCAGGGCACTTTACCCCCTTTACCCCCTCCCTCCAACCTTTTCTAGGACGACCCCTACTCCGCCTTCCTTCCCTACAGATTTATACCTCTCCAAGTCATTCTACTGTGATCCATATTCTCTCTAAATGACCAAACCACCTCAACAACCCTCTTGACAAATACTTTTAGTAACTCACACCTTCTCCTAATTTCCACATTCCGAATTTTCTGCATAATATTTACACCACACACTGCCCTTAGACAGGACATCTCCACTGCCTCCAGCCGCCTCCTCGCTGCAGCATTTGCAACCATCCCCTTACATTTGTATAGTATTCCTTTCTGGCTTCTATGAATCTCTCACCAACATTCTTACTAACATTAGCACGATTCATATGTTGTATTGGTTTCGATTTTTTTTTTTACCTTCACTTGGCTCTCCAATGCCTTTCATTAAACCACTACAGTATTTTGTCTATCATCTTTACGTACCTTTGATGAGTTTCGAGAGTTTTTCTACTCCCAGAGACCAGCCATAGACCAGGCTCAAAATCAATATTTTGGTACTATTTCCTTGTATTGTTGCATAAAGAACGCTTACCTAGCTCTATGTACACATCCAATTGTGACAATACGTAATGTATCGATTGTGAAGGTTCTATTGCCCTTTTATTTTAATCAGGAGGAAGTGCTAAACCCATAGGGGGTCACATAGTGCATAAGAAATGGGAGGTATTCAGTTTTGATGCAGGGAATGGTGAAGATAAATTCTTTGGATCAAGAGACCTTTACCACCATTATTTCCAAACCAATATTTTCCTATATCCTTTCTAAATCTAAACTTATCCAATTTGAATCCATTATTGCGGGTTCTCTCTTGATGTTATGAATGAGAAGAAGCTGGATGTCCTGGCCTTAAGTAAAACAAAGATGAAGGGGGTAGGAGAGTTTCAGTGGGGATAAATAAATGGGATTAGGTCAGGGGTTTCAAACAGAGTTAGAGCTAAAGAAGGAGTGGCAATAATGATGAAGGATAAGTTATGACATAAGAACATAAGAAAGGAGGAACACTGCAGCAGGCCTGTTGGCCCATACTAGGCAGGTCCTTCACAATCCATCCCACTAACAGAATAATTGCCCAACCTAATTTTCAATTCTACCCAAGAAATAAGCTTTGAACATAAGAACATAAGAAAGGAGGAACACTGCAGCAGGCCTGTTGGCCCATATTAGGCAGGTCCTTCACAATCCGTCCCACTAACAGAATATTTGCTCAACCCAATTTTCAATGCTACCCAAGAAATAAGCTTTGACAATTCTACCCACTCATGCGCGAGTCCCACTCAAATCCAACCCCTCTCACTCATAAGAACATAAGAACATAAGAAAGGAGGAACACTGCAGCAGGCCTGTTGGCCCATTCTAGGCAAGTCCTTCACATTCCATCCCACCAACAGAATATTTGTTCAACCTAATTTTCAAT
>WNWK01049108.1:0-13317 GCA_009830355.1 Cherax destructor | reverse complement strand
AACTGACTCACGTGTCCCGTCTTCCTCTGTTTCATGGTCCTCTTCGTGACACATTATGCCGTATTGACAGTGTAACACCATTACCAACACACCCCCTGGCTGTCTTCAAGACGGAACTTGGTTTTGGATGCGCTGGAAGACGAGCTAAATGCCATCCTATTTTATAACGGTTTTGCAAAAAGTATTCGGCAAGTGCGACCATAGTGTGATGCACAAAATGCCTGAAAATGAGGAACTAATGAGCCAACTAATGAGTAACTAATGAGCCAACTAGGCACAGGGAAGAATATATCGCATAAGGGGATTTACCAACAATTCCCTGGCTGTCTTCAAGTTTCTCAATCATTTATTGATCAGCCGGGCTGTTGTGTGTTCGTTGGACTGCGTGCGGCCAGCCCCAATAGCCTAGTCATCAGACCAGCAACCAGGAGGCCTTGCGTGAGATGTGTGGACGATGACCCCTGAAAGAGGTATAAGGTAAACATAGGTAATAAATGTTTGCTGAGCAGTGATTGAAGGTGTAAGTAGGTGACCAGTGTGCCTGTGTTGTGTATTGAGCACGTACTGAGGGTGTGAACAGTTGACCAGTGTACCTATGTGTATTGAGCAGGTATTGAATGTGTGTTTACCCGGGGCCTCAGTAAGAGGAGAGTCCTGGGCTGAGAAGCAGTTAGTTGACCTCTCGTAAGTTGCTGTATTACCATGCACACGATGTTGGCTTGTCGTCCACCACCTGACACAGCCTTCATGCATCAAGTTACTGTGTGTTATAACAGTGTTAGGCTGGTGTCACCACCACTTGACACAACCTTCATGCATCAAGTTACTGTGTGTTATAACAGTGTTAGGCTTGTTACCCACCACCTGACACAACCTTCATGCATCAAGTTGCTGTGTTATAACAACATATGTAATACCCACACCTATGATTTACTCAGATTTTGCAAAGGCGTTTGACAAATGCGATCATGGAGTGATAGCCCACAAAATGAGGGCCATGGGCATTACGGGTAAAGTAGGCAGATAGATTTTCGGGTTCCACACACAACACAAAAATCAGCAGTAAACAGAGCAAGATCCAGGATCAGCTAGGTAAAAAGCTCAGTGCCCTAAGGCACTGTCCTGGCACCTCTGCTGTTTCTCATCCTTATAGCAGACATAGATAAAAACACCCGTCACACTTTTGTATCATCATTTGCAGATGACACTGAAATAAGCATGAAAGTCACTACGGTAGAGGACACTGAAAAATTACAGGAAGACATAAGCAGGGTTTTCCAGTGGGCAGTGGAGAACAACATGACGTTCAATGGTGATAAGTTTCAGTTGCTTTGGTATGGAAAGAATGAAAAACTCAAAAGAAACACTATGTACAAAACTCAAGAGGGTCACCAAATAGAACGAAAGGAACACGTAAAAGACCTGGGAATAATTATGTCAGTTGACCTTTCTTTTAAAGACCATAACAAGACAAAGATCACAACATCCAGGAAGATGACGGGGTGGGTACTGAGAACTTTCAAAACAAGGGAAATAATGCCGATGGTGACACTCTTCAAATAGCTAGTGCTCCCTTATTTAGAATATTACTAAATGCTGACGGCTCTCGTTCAAAGCAGGAGAAATGTCAGAACTGGAACAAAGACAGAGATCGTTTACGGCTCACATTGAGCCAGTAAAGCACCTAAATTACTGGGAACGCCTTAAAGTCTTGAACATGTACTCATTGGAGCGGAGGAGAGAGAGATACATGATAATATATACCTGGAAAGTACTCGAGGGCTTGGTCTCAGATCTGCACACTGCCATAACAACAACATACTGGAGTGAGAGATATGGGAGGAAGTGTAAAATAAACCCAGTGAGAAGCAGGGGTGTGGTGGGGACAATAAGGGAGCACTGTATCAACATCCGGGGTCCCAGACTATTCAACATCTTACCAGAAGATATCAGAAACACGGCTGGAAACTGGACAAGTATCTTCACCAGGTGCCAGATCAACCAGGCTGTGATTAATATGTGGTGCAGTGGACCTCCAGCAGTAACAACCTGGTTGATCAGGCAAGCACCAGACGAGCCTGGCCCATGGCCGGGCTCAGAGACTAGTGAAACTTTCAAAGGTATATCTTCAGCAAAGGCACCTTTACCTTATTCAAAGGTAAAGGTACATTTGCTGCTTCTTCCTTCACATTTGCTGCTTCTTCCTCCACATTTGCTGCTTCTTCCTTCACATTTGCTGCTTCTTCCTCCACATTTGCTGCTTCTTCCTTCACATTTGCTGCTTCTAACTCCACATTTGCTACATCCGCCTTATCCATCTCGTTCATTGCTCCTTCCGTTCTGCGTCATTTATTTTTTCACAGTTTTATTGCAGTAGTTTGGTGCTCCTTAAATATCGTATTAGTTTCTTGCAGTCTTGCGTACTTCCTTCATTCTTGTAAACAAACACTATTTCTAACTACCTTCTCACCTACCTACACATTTTGTTGTTGTTATTTACCATAGGCTATATTCTGCTTGTTCCTGTTCACCACAACTTGCATTCCTGCTTGTTCATGTTCACCACAACTTGTATTCCTGCTTGTTCATGTTCACCACAACTTGTATTCCTGCTCGTTCATGTTCACCACAACTTGTATTCATGCTTGTTCATGTTCACCACAACTTGTATTCCTGCTTGTTCATGTTCACCACAACTTGTATTCCTGCTTGTTCATGTTCACCACAACTTGTATTCCTGCTCGTTCATGTTCACCACAACTTGTATTCCTGCTCGTTCATGTTCACCACAACTTGTATTCCTGCTTGTTCATGTCCACCACAACTTGTATTCCTGCTTGATCATGTTCACCACAACTTGTATTCCTGCTTGTTCATGTTCACCACAACTTGTATTCCTGCTTGTTCATGTTCACCACAACTTGTATTCCTGCTTGTTCATGTTCACCACAACTTGTATTCCTGCTTGTTCATGTCCACCACAACTTGTATTCCTGCTTGTTCATGTTCACCACAACTTGTATTCATGCTTGTTCATGTTCACCACAACTTGTATTTCTGCTTGTTCATGTCCACCACAACTTGTATTCATGCTTGTTCATGTTCACCACAACTTGTATTCCTGCTTGTTCATGTCCACCACAACTTGTATTCATGCTTGTTCATGTTCACCACAACTTGTATTCCTGCTCGTTCATGTTCACCACAACTTGTATTCATGCTTGTTCATGTTCACCACAACTTGTATTCCTGCTTGTTCATGTTCACCACAACTTGTATTCATGCTTGTTCATGTTCACCACAACTTGTATTCATGCTTGTTCATGTTCACCACAACTTGTATTCATGCTTCTTCATGTTCACCACAACTTGTATTCCTGCTCGTTCATGTTCACCACAACTTGTATTCCTGCTTGTTCATGTTCACCACAACTTGTATTCCTGCTTGTTCATGTTCACCACAACTTGTATTCCTGCTCGTTCATGTTCACAACAACTTGTATTCCTGCTTGTTCATGTTCACCACAACTTGTATTCCTGCTCGTTCATGTTCACAACAACTTGTATTCCTGCTCGTTCATGTTCACAACAACTTGTATTCTTGCTTGTTCATGTTCACCACAACTTGTATTCTTGCTTGTTCATGTTCACCACAACTTGTATTCCTGCTTGTTCATGTTCACCACAACTTGTATTCCTGCTCGTTCATGTTCACCACAACTTGTAATCCTGCTCGTTCATGTTCACCACAACTTGTATTCCTGCTCGTTCATGTTCACCACAACTTGTATTCCTGCTTGTTCATGTTCACCACAACTTGTATTCCTGCTCGTTCATGTTCACCACAACTTGTATTCCTGCTCGTTCATGTTCACCACAACTTGTATTCCTGCTTGTTCATGTTCACCACAACTTGTATTCCTGCTCGTTCATGTTCACCACAACTTGTATTCCTGCTTGTTCATGTTCACCACAACTTGTATTCCTGCTTGTTCATGTTCACCACAACTTGTATTCCTGCTTGTTCATGTTCACCACAACTTGTATTCCTGCTCGTTCATGTTCACCACAACTTGTATTCCTGCTCGTTCATGTTCACCACAACTTGTATTCCTGCTTGTTCATGTTCACCACAACTTGTATTCCTGCTTGTTCATGTTCACCACAACTTGTATTCCTGCTTGTTCATGTTCACCACAACTTGTATTCCTGCTTGTTCATGTCAGTTTGTTATCGTTCTTGTCTATTTTCACAGCTTATTTAAGTTAGCGCTTCATTGTGAAACTTTATTGACATACTGAATACAGTGGTTGTATGTTACACTAATTACTGACGCGAGATAAGTAGTAACTTGATACACACACAACACGCACATATAAAAAAAGAGAGGAGCTTACGACGACGTTTCGGTCCGACTCGGACCGAAACGTCGTCGTAAACTTCTCTCTTTTATATGTGCGTGTTGTGTGTGTATTGTTCCAGTCACGGTATTGTGCATTTTTTGTTATTTAGTAAGTTGATAGCTGTACCTATGAGTGTGTGTGTGAGTGGTTTCTATGGTTCTCATAAAGACCCTGGCCGCCCGCCCTCAGTCCAGGCTTCCGTGTTGGCTGCCTTGTTAAACAGGTTGTTGATTGTAGATGAATGGTTCAGAGAACCGACAAGTTATAAAATGAAGCCACTGTGTGGCGAAACGTTTCCTCAATAAAGATACCCAAGTGTTGCATATGTGTCTAATTTATAACTTGTCGGTTCTCTGAACCATTCATCTACATCCTGTCTGACACAGCAACAGCTTGGGATCTTGATACAAACGAATTCTTCTACACTTGTCCAACCTTTGGACGAAGACCTACTTAGAATAGTGGATGGTACTACTATGACCGCCTCCTCCTGCTTCATCTCACTCTGATTACAGCATATAAGCCACCTCTACGGCCTTGTGCTACACTTCTAACAAGATTGATGGACTGAACACATCGACTCCAGGCCGAGGGACTGATAACCTCAAACTCCCTCTCCTTACACCTTTCTACTTTGTATTGGACTGATGAAGCCACTGTGTGGCGAAACGTTTCCTCAATAAAGATACCCAAGTGTTGCATATGTGTCTAATTTATAGGTTGTTGATTAACCAAATCCCACATTTAGGAGAAGAACCTCATGGACCATTGTTTCCTGTGAATCATTTTTTTTTCTTTATATAGATCAACTAGGCTGTGATGGATATGGGGGCTGCGGGTCACCAACAACAGCCTGGTTGACCAGGCAAGCACTAGACAAGCCTGGCCAATGGCCGGGCTCCGGGAGTAGAAAAACTCTGGGAACTCAACAAAGTATATCGGTATTCAGATAATGTAGTTTACATGTGATAAAATATTGTTAGGCACAAAAGGTCACTAGCATTCAGTGCATTTGTGGCAGTTGTTGCAGCCACCCGCAGGCCTACATAGCCATCACAGTACTGCTGCTCAGCCACTTGCGCCAGGTACTAATCCAGTTTCCCTTTTTAAAACTTCTATCTTCCTTCTGGCGATATTTCTAGTATGGGTTGGTAGCAGGTTGAATAGTCTACGACCATAGATGGTAATATAGTGTTCTCTAATTGTCCTCACCGCATCCCTGTTTGCTACTGCCTTTATTTTACACTTTTTCCTGTTTCACTCAGGTTGTCATGGCGACTTGTGTGTGTGTGTGTGTGTGTGTGTGGATAAACAAAGGTGGATGAGGGACTCGAACCGTGGTCCCGAGATAAACATGTCCAGCACTTTGCCGATGAGCGAAGAGGCAGGGGCCAGACACATAGGCGAGTACACACATGCACGCACGCACGCACGCACACTTGATATACCTTGAATGGGTTTTGAAAGTTTTTCTACTCTCGAAGCCCGTCCTTTGGCCAGGCTTTTCTGGTGCTTGCCTGGTCAACCAGATCAACTAGCCTGGTTGATTTGGCATTTGGTGGATATACTCGTCCAGTTTCCTCTTGAAGACTTGCATTCTCGTCCTTTCCCAGCAATACTTCTGATGTCTTCTGGTAAGATGTTAAAGAGTCTGGGGCCACGAATGTTGATACAATGTTCTCGTAGTATGCCCACGGCCCTTCCCCCTGATTTTCACTGGATTTATTTTACACTTCCTCCCATCTATCTACTGAAGTGAGAGATGGGAGTACATATTTAGGACTTTGAGGGGTTCCATTAATTGAAATGCTTTATTGGCTCTATTTGGACTGTAAATGATCTCTGTATTTGTTCTAACAGATACGTTCCCTGCCCTGAACGGAGCCGTCAACACTGAGCATTACTCTAAATGAGCGAGCACAAACAAAATTTGAATGTCACCATTGGTACTATTTCACCTTGTTTTAAAAGTTCTTATCCACACCGTCATTTTCCTGGCTGTCGTGACATTTACGTTTTTGTATTTTTTGAAAGAAATGCCAACCGATATAAGTATTTCATGGTCTTTCACGTGTTCCTTTCCTCTTGTTAAGTTCTTCATACTTTCCATATCCAAACAACTGAAACTTATCTTTGAATGTCATGTTCTCTGCCCACTGGAAAACCCTGCTAATAATTTCCAGCATTTTTCCTCGTCTTCTACCGAGGTGATTTTCTTGTTTATTTTGGTATCCGCAAATGATACAAAACTGTTGCATGTGTTAGCATCTCTATCTTCTAAGAGGATAAGAAACAGTAGAGGCGCCACAACCGTGCGCCTACCTACTAAGGGTACTAAGCTTTTTGCCTCGCTAATGCTGGATTTTTCTGTTTATTTCTACTGTGTTCTATCTGTCAGAAAGTTGAAAATCCATCTGCCCACCTCCGTTAGGCTTATAACCCGCCCTCATTTTGTGTGCAATCACCTCATGATCGCATTTGTCAAACGCCTTTTCAGAATCCGTGTATACCACACCTTTTTTTAACACCTCCTTAATTATGCCATAGATGTTTAACAGTTGGACAGCCATGATCCTCCCGGCTCTGAAACCATGCTGCACCTGCTCCCACCAACACACCTACCTACGTACCTTATGTTAACCTTACGTCAACTCCCGGGGTCATCGCCTCCCGTGGCCCGGTACACCACCACCAAGGCTGACCTGATCGACCAGGCTAAGAGAGCGGGTCGCACGCACTCTAACGTATGCACCACCGTCCAGCTAATCAGGAACTGAATAGAGGACTTTACCAAGTTTTCTCTCAAAGAATGTATCGAAAGAAATCATAAAACGTTTGACTTCAAACAAGAAAAATTAACGGTACAGAAATAGAGTATTTTTCATGTGTTTTTACACACGTCTTCGGTAGAACCCGCTAATTTCTCTAAAGATATATCACAGGTATGTATCAAAGGCACGTAAACGTTTAGATGTTTCTGTACTGTTATTGGTTTTTCATTAGCATTTACAGTAATATATATAAATAGGGGTGAGGCAGGAATGTAAAACATATGGTGGGGGGAGGGGTTGTACGTCATGTGTGTTGGAGTACCGGGGTTGGGGTTGGCTGGGTAACCAGTTGGTGTTTACTTTTGGTGTATGAGAGAAGTATAGTTGGTGTGGCCTGCTCCACTTAAAGTGGTGGCGGCGGCAGACACCACTGCACAGATAAAGGCCAGTCACTGCACATGACATGTATATGGTTCTGCCGCTACCTTAAACTCAACTTAATGGCCAAGTCACAATTTTTTCTTCTTGGTAAGGTATAAGGATTTTACTAAACTGGGTTTATAGCGTTACAGTATGTATTGCGTATAAGGTATACTAGTATATAGGATAGAGCATGGGATGGAAGGCGTATATATACTACTTTAGGAATGTTTACCGAGAGAGGAGAGGTGGGGCGAAAAAGGCGAGATGTTATGAAAGCTTACAGGAACCAGGGTATAGGTTACTGAGTTTTTATTACGAGTGAAATAGTGTGTAAAATGGGTGGGCTGTGTAGGAGACAACCTGGTGTTTCACGTACGTGATAACTGCTGACATTTTCCTTCCATTGCTTACCAAATTTACCCATCAAATTTGTATTTTGAGATGTGTATGATTGCCCTCACACTTTAATATTTGTTTCACCTTCCTTTCTCAGAACATAATATATGTATAGGGTTGAGGTGAAGATTGTTAGAACGTAGTTCTGTTGATGGTACTAGAACACAACTTTGTACTATTACCTTCCACTACTTCTTACTTTGAATCTTCCTTGACGAACCAAACCTGGTGGTTGTCTGGTTCACTCTCACAATGAATGAAATAGCGTATTATCGACAAATATGAAGGCATGATAAAGGCTTTATCAAATCATCTTAAAACCATCTACATAGAAAAAAACATTGTCTTTATCTTCAGACACTTGCTGTTTGTAGCTTGCATTTTGACATACTGTCTTCAATATAGAAATGTGTGTTTTTCGCATACACTATAGTTTATTTTCTGCCTGATCTAAACCTCTACAAATAATGTAGTATTTATTGTTCTAGTTAGGTAAAGTAACATATATTTGGATACAATTAACTGACAGAAATTAAATAATGTAGCTGGGTAGCTTACTATGGTGGCGAGGGGGTATCCTAGTTGCTTTGAGCGTGAGTATCCACACTCAGGCTGTTTACCTCAAGGATGGTGTGTGTGTGTAAATACAACATCCCAGCTGATCCTTGGCGCATTGCAGGAACCTGTCATGTTCCATGTTAAAAACACCAGTCTTTTAGCTAATCGCCGTATATTTAAAACTGAGGATATTAAAAGATTTAAACCCGTTATACTCAGAACTGATGTGGAAAGGCAGCTTGAAACTACGTTTTGTTCCGTCTTACACCATTACCAGATAATGGTGGTCTAGAAATGATGGAAGCCGCGTTTAAAGGTTATTGTCCATATTGCGGATTAATAGGTAATTGGTATTTCAGCTGTAGCTTGGTGCCTATAGTGACTGACTAGCCTACCGCCGGGGCTGCATCACACGCCATAATGTGTTGAACATTATTTTATAAATCATCTCTTATTAGGCTTCAACGACACACTGATCGCTTTGCTGCTGAAATCAATATTGCTGCAAGACACGACAGCCGCGCCACCGTCATGCCTGCTAGTGTAGTGTGTCAAGGTCGCCCCTGCCAGGGTACAAAAACTCTCGAAACTAGTCACAGGACATGCTACTGCAGGGTGGGCGTGTGTGCGCGTGTGTAGCACAAACTACCAATGACTGCTGGTGTGTATAGCACACACTGACTAGGCACTGGGTCATCACCTGGGCAGCAGCAACAACGGCTGCTCCTATATTTTGCCATCCCCTAGGTCGATCCAAACTCCAGTGATGGCCTAATTGCAAGAACTGTTGCAACAACATACAAAGAACCTATAGTGACAAGAAAACTGACGGTGACTACAGCCAAATGGACCTAATATGACCAAAAGAGGAGAGGCATTCAAATACTAGACCCGCTACCAGACGTACAACCAGACAAACAACGTTTTCCACTACACTGAAGTAACTGACCTCCATATCAACTGCACAGTGTTCAATGGAAAGTCAACATAAGGGAAAAGCCTAACAACAAAACTACAAGGAAACTGACAGGTCTGTAGTGTAGGTAGTGACGGGACGGTTTTTTCCCTCAGTGCCAAGTAACGGAAGGAAATGATCATTTAAACATGGCTGACTGGCATTTAAACACCAGCTACTGCCAGACGTGCAACTAGCGAAGGGAGTTCTCAACTATACTGACAGTAGCTGACCATATCAACTGCACCACCATCATATCAATTGCACCAATGTTAATGGGAGGGAAACACAGGAGAAACCGCCAAATCTACAAAATAAACTGCAAGGAAACTGTCAGGCTATAGGGTGGTTCTTTCCCTCAGTGCCAAATGCGGGAAGGAAGTGGATCAGTTAAACAGCCAAAGATTTTTTTTTTCAATAGCTGACCTCCATATTAACTGACCAGTGTAAATAGGAGGAAACAGGAGAAAACGCCAAATCTAAGACAGTGGCCGTTTTTTCCTCAGTGCTTTTAAAAATGGCTGAAACATCAACTCTACGAGGAATCAGTCAACAACAGGACGCAGCCCCCCTAAATGGGATTGATGAGGTTTTGGATGGATAACGCCATTGATTAAAACTTTTTTTTTTTACCCTGCCAGGATGGAAATGAGCAAGAAGTGTGATAGGTGAAGCCGGACTGTGAAGTGAGGAGTGAAGGGGGTTTCTAAAGTAAGGGGTGAAGGGGTATATGAAGTAAGGGGATAGTGAGTGTCGTGGGGGTTCTTCTCATGGATTGGGTAATAAACAGATGAGCGTGGTTGGTAACTTACTGTATTGGAGTCAGATATAAGGAAGTATCTCAGAGCTTAACGCCTGTCAACCTGTCTACTCTCTGCCTGCTCGATGGTAACTGACTCTAGGAGGGCTGAGGGGCTTTCATATTTGAAGACTGACCTTTGACACTGCTTAGGTCATCAAGAATGTAACAGCCAACGGTCACATGCAAAGCTTGTGACTCAGTGACGGTTATAAGCTACTATGTACTATCACTGAACTACTAATGACAACTGCAGTGACAGCTCGGTCATGTTATGTATGTCGTCCCAACATACAGCTAATAGAAACTAAAGGCAACAGGCGTACGGCTCTGGGCTGATTCTATACAATGTCAAAGTACACAACAGTTGAACATTATACTACACATGGATATTATCGTGATGGAAATCAATCTACATTACTATATGATATATCATGATTCATAGGAATTAATGAGCTCAATACTAGAATCTTATGATAAAAGAGATAAAAAAAATTGATTGATTGATCTGTCTTCATGTGATCTACGAATTCTGAGGAAATATATACTATATACAAGGAAGGCAGTGATTAACAGACAAGGTAGATCCGGTGCACTCGAATCTATACTGTTAAATCTCAGAATTCGGAAAGAACGTGAACACACACACAAAAAAAATTCTTGAATAATACTAAGTTAATATTGTAACACACAGTTGAAATACAATTACTACATTATTTATCTATACAGGTTATTTACATTTAACCCCAACTCTGCTAGTGTAGATTGACATATGCTGAATGATTATCATCTCTGGGAGGATCAAACTCTGTTGCAACAGGTAACTCAATTTCTGGTTGAGGAGGATCTACACTAGTATCCACAAATGATACTTGAGGATTTCTCAATACTTGTCGTGTACGTAGGGAATAATGACATTCAGGTTGATCATCTGACTGATCATTAGAGGTAGAGGGTATAGCAACAGGAGAATTGTCAGTCTGTCTCGCTTGTCTGGTTGTCAGGGACCGCGTCCTCATCGCATACTAACTTCATATGATCTAAATGCGATTCTTTAAACTGACCCGTACTAATTTCTCTAACTTTATACTTATTGCCATTAATATGTTCGACTACTCGGTAAGGACCAACAAACTTTTGGTCGAGTTTTGCCATTGCCGAAGTTTTGTTAAAGTTAGTCAGCATAACTCTCGAACCTACTTTAACTTTGGTTGGGTTGGCTCGAGTGTTAGTTACTCAAGTAAATTCTGCTGTTGACTTATGAAGTGTTTCACGGATTCATCTGAAAACACTCTGAGCTTGACTGGTACGAGTTGCAATAAAATCATCAAGATTGTAAGTTGGCTTCGGATTATAATATAACAACTCCTAAGGCAAACGCTTATCAACACAGTACAATGCATAATCTGGGGTATCACCTATTGAAGCATTATAAGCAGAATTTATTGCACTGAACATCAGGTATAACTTCATCCCAGGTTGTGCTATTGGGATTGATGGTGGCTCTCAAGACGTCAAGTACTTTCTTATTCATTCTTTCCGCTAAACCATTACTGGCAGGATGGTGAGGGACAATTGTTGATTTTGTAATCTTCTACAAAGTTCACAAGTTTTCTAGAATCTCATTACAAAATTCACCTCCATTATCTGTTATACCACCCCTAAGTCCCTCATGTCTGCAGATTATATGTTCCTTGAATGCTTTTGCTACTGTCTTGGCAGTCTTATCTGCAATAGGCACTAACTCTCAATATCTGGTAAAATGATCACCATCACACACAGATGTTTGTTTCTTTTGAGGAACACTGGAAATTAGTCAACAGATCTAGTGCAACTCTTTCCCATGGCTCACTAGTAGTAGGAAAGACTTGGATTGGATTAGGTCCAGTAACATTGCCTTTATGTTGCATAAAGATACTACATTTCTTAACATACTCGATAATATCAGTTGACATATGTGGCCAAAAGTATTTCAATCTGGCTTGTTTCACAGAACGATCCATACCAGGGTGTGCAACATCTGGTACATCGTGAACTAGCTGTAAGGCTACTTTCACTAGTGACTGTGGAATTACTAACTGGTATACCCTTCTACTAGGAGTACCCAGCTCGGTAGTGCAATACAGTAATTCTTGGTTCATGACAAAGTCACTGATGGGTGCTGGTGGCTTCACAGTAAGAATAAGATCTTCCTGGAGCAGGAATCGAATCACACCAGACCACATGGGATCTGTTCTTTGGGCATTCTTACATCCTCAGCTCTAAACGGAGGATCAGCAGTTACTACACTAACATGACGCGATAAAGCATCAGCAATTATGACTTTCAGGGTAAATGTTCAAAGGTGGGGTTGAACTCTTGGATAGTCAAGGACCATCTGGCTAGTCTTCCAGTAGGTTGTTTATTCTGGAATGATCTGTCAAGACATGAACAGAGAACTGATATATGATGTCTCGGAAGTGCTTTAAAGACCATTCAGTCTTAGTAAGAACTCTGCTAGCAAATGCAACTGCGTTGTACTTGCTACCAGTCTTTTGTGCAAGAATGGCACCAATGCCAATGGAACTAGCATCAGTGGTTAGGTAGAAAGGCTTTGAAAAATCTGGAAATTTCAAAATTGGAGCAGATGTTAGCTTTTCTTTGAGAGTTTGGAATACTCTTTCTTGACGGAAGGTCCAAACAAATAGAGCATCTTTCTTAAGCAACTCAGTTAAAGGAGGTGCTATGGAATAAAAATTAGCAATGAATGATCTATAAAAACCTGCTAAGCCCACAAAGGATCTTACAGCATCAGCAGTTTTGGGAGATGGAAAATTTAATACTTGGCACTCACACTCCCGGCTCTAGATTCTTCTTAAAAACTGCTTAAATACCCAAAATCCACGTATAAGAACATAAGAGAGGAGGAACACTGCAACAGGCCTACTGGCCCATACTTGGCAGGTCCATGTCAAAACCAACCCACCAACAGTATATGGGTAGACCTTCTGCAGTGTTCCATTCTTAAGTTCT
>WNWK01049107.1:0-13317 GCA_009830355.1 Cherax destructor | reverse complement strand
ACACTGTTCTAACACATGACACAATAACCTACACTGTTCTAACACATGACACAATAACCTACACTGTTCTAACACATGACACAACCTACACACACTGTTCTAACACATGACACAATAACCTACACTGTTCTAACACATGACACAACCTACACACACTGTTCTAACACATGACACAATAACCTACACTGTTCTAACACATGACACAATAACCTACACACACTGTTCTAACACATGACACAATGACACAATAACCTACACTGTTCTAACACATAAGAACATAAGAATGGAGGAACACTGCAGAAGGCCTACTGGCCCATACAAGGCAGGTCCTTATCAAAACCACCACTACCTAAGAATTTATTCCCGTACTCACGACACAAATCAAACCCAGCCCCTCCCACTCATATATTTGTCCAATCTCTTTTTAAAGCCACCCAAGGTCCTAGCCTCTATCACAGTACTCGGAAGATTGTTCCACGCATCTACAACTCTGTTCGAAAACCAGTACTTGCCTATGTCCTTTCTAAATCTAAATTTATCCAATTTAAATCCGTTATTTCTCGTTCTTACTTGGTTCGATATCCTCAGTATTTTATTAATATCTCCTTTGTTTATGCCCATCATCCACTTGTACACCTCGATGATATCTCCTCATTCTACGTCTCTCCAGAGAGTGGAGATTCAACGCTCTAAGTCTATCTTCATACGGGAGATTTCTTATACTGTAAATCATTTTAGTCATTCTTCTTTGTATGTTCTCCAATGAATCTATATCCATCCTGTAGTAAGGAGACCAAAACTGAGCTGCATAATCCAAATGAGGTCTCACTAGTGATGTATAGAGCTGTAAAATAACTTTTGGACTTCTGTTGCTTATACTTCTTGAAATAAATCCTAGTAATCTGTTAGCCTTATTGCGCACACTTAGGCACTGTTGTCTTGGCTTTAGATTTCTGCTTACCATGACTCCCAAGTCTTTTTCACATTCTGTATGATCAAGCTCAACTTCACCTAGTTTATATATTCGAGGGATATTTTCATTACCAACGACAAGCACCTTACACTTGTCCACATTGAACTTCATCTGCCACTTTTCAGACCAAGACATAATTTTTATCCAAATCCTCCTGGAGTTCACTGTTATCCTCCTCAGAATGAATTATACGGCCTATTTTTGTATCATCAGCAAATTTACTCATGTCACTTGCAATTCCTTCATCAAGGTCATTAATGTAAATTATGAACAACAATGGGCCCAAAACTGATCCTTGTGGAACGCCACTAGTGACAAATCCCCATTCAGATTTGACCCCATTAATGGAAACTCTCTGCTTTCTATTGGTAAGCCATGCCTCTATCCATGCTAGAACTTTACCTCCTATACCATGAGCTGCCACCTTTCTTAAGAGTCTCTTGTGAGGTACTCTATCGAAGGCCTTACTGAAATCCAAGTAAACTATATCATATTCTTTATCACTGTCTACTGCCTCAAATGTTTTATTGAAAAACGTCAGTAAATTTGTCAGGCAGGAACGACCTCTCGTAAACCCATGCTGAGATTCATTAATCAAATTATGTTCTTCAAGGTGACTTCTGACACAATAACCTACACTGTTCTAACACATGACACAACCTACACACACTGTTCTAACACATGACACAATAACCTACACACACTGTTCTAACACATGACACAATAACCTACACTGTTCTAACACATGACACAATAATCTACACTGTTCTAACACATGACACAACCTACACACACTGTTCTAACACATGACACAATAACCTACACTGTTCTAACACATGACACAATAACCTACACTGTTCTAACACATGACACAATAACCTACACTGTTCTAACACATGACACAACCTACACACACTGTTCTAACACATGACACAATAACCTACACTGTTCTAACACATGACACAATAACCTACACTGTTCTAACACATGACACAACCTACACACACTGTTCTAACACATGACACAATAACCTACACACACTGTTCTAACACATGACACAATAACCTACACTGTTCTAACACATGACACAATAACCTACACTGTTCTAACACATGACACAACCTACACACACTGTTCTAACACATGACACAATAACCTACACACACTGTTCTAACACATTACACAATAACCTACACTGTTCTAACACATGACACAATAATCTACACTGTTCTAACACATGACACAACGTACACACACTGTTCTAACACATGACACAATAACCTACACTGTTCTAACACATGACACAATAACCTACACTGTTCTAACACCTGACACAACCTACACACACTGTTCTAACACATGACACAATAACCTACACACACTGTTCTAACACATGACACAATAACCTACACTGTTCTAACACATGACACAATAATCTACACTGTTCTAACACATGACACAATAACCTACACTGTTCTAACACATGACACAATAACCTACACACACTGTTCTCTAACACATGACACAATAACCTACACACACTGTTCTAACACATGACACAATAACCTACACACACTGTTCTAACACATGACACAATAACCTACACACACTGTTCTAACACATGACACAATAACCTACGCCGTGCGGGTCAGTCGCAACTTGTATGTTTCTGTGCAAATAAGTGTTTTTGAGGGCTACACCAGGGTACTGCAGGGGTTATCAAGTGTGTCAGGGTAGTGAACAACCCTTGAAGTGATTTACGAGTTGCCCTGAGCCACATAAGTGTGGGGAGAGCCATAATTTTATAAGTGATCTAGAAATAAATATTTGGAGGCGGGATCAGTGGGCCTAGTGTGCTCCAGGCGACGTTGCCACGTGTGTCACCCTAGATAATAAAGTGAAATTAATATGTGACAAGCAAAAGAAATTCAGTGAATAGGTTATATTATATATCGACAAGAAACGAAAGTGGATATACGCCAGAACATCACATCGAGTTGGACAATCTACAGGATACTACACGCTGGACAGCTGCATCGCATCGCAAGTATTCACCTATGCGTGGTTTTCGGGTGTCGGGAGTAAGTTCCAATTACCTAACCGCTAAGCTGATTGTGAACGGTCAACTCTCATAGTAAGATAAGGAATAGGATATCAAGTACTCAGTAACAAATAGCAATTGGTAATTTCTAGTAGAAAAGGGCGAGCAGACAGGTGAATCATAGAATACATTAACTGGTAGATCAGGTGTGTCAGGTCAGGCCAGGTAGAGGAGCACTGTAGACTACGTGTTACTCGCAGACCTCACATACCACTCATACACATAACACAATTTCACCACTACTTTTCACACAATAAATCCACACACATATAGTTCCACACACACACACACACACACACATTAACTGGTAGGTCAGGTGTGTCAGGTCAGGCCAGGTAGAGAAGCACTGCAGACAACGTGTCACTCGCAAACTCCACATACACACTCATACACCATAACACAATTTCACCACTACTATTCACACATACATACACACACAAACATACACACACACACACATACATACACACACAAAACTAACACACACACACAAAAAAACTAACACACACACACACACAAAACTAACACACACACACACAAAACTAACACACACAAAACTAACGTGCACACACACACAAAACTAACACACACACACACATACACATACACACACAAAAACACACCACACACACTATTTCCCTGCTCCCTCCACCCACCTCTCCCCCAATCCCTTCCCTGAACCCCTCTCTCATCCACCTCCTCCCCTCTCCTCTCCCATTCTCTCTCCACCTCTGCTTCTCCCTCCTTCACTCTCTCCGCATAATCCCCTCTTTCCCTCCCCACCTCTCTTTCATTTCCCCACTGTCTTCAGTTTCTCCTCTCCCTCCCTCCACCCCCACACAAACACTCAGGCAATCACACCACAAAACAACCACACAGAAATACATAGTTTTTCACTCTGTGGCATCTTAAAAATAAAAATAAAAAATGGGGTCCCAGAGAGCAGGACGGAAAACCAGGGGACTGGAGGATGAGTCTGCAAAGGAAGATTGGGCAGCAGAGCTCATGAAAAGGGAACATGAGTGGGGAAGGAAGCTAGAGGAGCTTAGCATGAAAATGGAGGAGAGGATAGCTGCAGAAAGCAAGATAATGGAGGAGAGGATAGCTGCAGAAAGCAAGATAATGGAGGAGAGGATAGCTGCAGAAAGCAGGAAGTGGGAGAAGCAAGTCACAACAGCAGAGGCTAAGATACAGAGATTAGAAGAAGAACTGAAAAATTTGAAACAGCCTAATGAACTAAAAAGCAATGTGGACATGGTATCAGAAACTGCTACCTCAGTCACAAAGAAGAGGACTGTAGAGAACGGAGTGAAACTGTATGCAGAGGCTATATCAGACCATCGTGGAGCCCGAGAGAAAGAGAGGATCACATCAGGAACAATCGAGGGGAGGTAGTAAAAGGAGAGCTAAGCTATACGTAGAAGCCCTAACAGACCACAGCAGTGCACAGGGAAAGTTAAGAAGGGAAAGCGACAGGCCACTGGGCCAAGGGATAACAGACAGTGAAGAGATTGAAGAAAGGAAAGCTGCAATGGAGGCAACTAAATCGAATCGGGGGTTACATAGGGATAGGCAGTGGAGAATGTAAGAGAGAGATCAGTCTTTGTTTACGGGCTCCAGGAAGCTGAAGGGGAAACTTATGAAGCAAGAAGACAAGGGAGAAAAATGCGATTGAAAACATCATGAAAGCAATAGGAGAAGATGACATGACCCAGCTGGCAAATTTTCTGAGAATAGGGGGGTTTGCAAGAGGAAGAATCCGGCCAGTCAAAGTAATTTTCAAAGCAGAATTGACTCGAAACAGGATCCTGCAGGAAAGCAAGACTAAGGGATATGTCAGAGTACCGGAGGGTGTATCTCGACCGCGACAGAACACGGAAGAAAGACAGAACTGAAAGAGAGGGTACAGAGACAAAAGGAGGAAAGAGAGATGGACAGGAGAACCCAGACTCAGGAGGAAGCTCTAACACAACCACCTTCAGATGTTCCCAACCTGGACAACCCCAATGCAACCAAACAACCTAACCCAAAACACACATGCCATACCCAATGATTCCACCCACCTCATTACAAACTCCACCTTCACACCAACCACCCATAGTTCCCCATCAGATCTCCCACTTTCCCAACCCCAACATACCCCCAGACTACGGTTTTAGAAAAGAAGTTAAAGGTTTGGTATACAAATGCAGATGGTATAACAAATAAATGTGAGGAGTGGCATGAAAGAATAAAGGAGACATCCCCAGACATAATAGCACTCACAGAAACGAAACTCACCAGGATGATAACAGATGCAATCTTTCCACCCGGATATCAAATCCTCAGGAAAGATAGAGGGAGCAGAGGGGAGGAGGAGTTGCACTGCTCATTAAGAACAGGTGGGGATTTGAGGAAGTGGAAGGAATGGATGGAATGGGTGAAAGGGACTACATAGTAGGAACAATTCAGTCTGAGGGCCATAAGGTGGTAATTGCTGTAATGTACAACCCGCCACAGAACTGCAGGAGGCCAAGAGAAGAATACGACGAGAGCAACAGAGCAATGGTAGACACACTAGCCGAGGTAGCCAGAAGAGCCCACATGGGGAGAGCAAAGTTACTAGTTATGGGTGATTTCAATCACAAAGAGATTGATTGGGAAAACCTGGAGCCCCATGGGGGTCCTGAATCATGGAGAGCCAAGATGATGGATGTGGTACTGGAAAACCTCATGCATCAACATGTTAGAGACACTACCAGAGAGAGAGGTGGGGATGATCCAGCAAGACTCGACCTAGTATTCCCTTGAGTAGTTCGGACATCGAGGATATCACGTATGAAAGGCCCCTTGGAGCTAGTGATCATTTGGTTCTGTGTTTTGATTATATAGTTGAGCTACAAGTGGAGAGGGGAGCAGGAATAGGAAGGAGAAACGAAACTACAAAAGGGGGACTACACAGGCATGAGGAACTTCCTACAAGACGTTCAGTGGGAGAGAGAATTGGCAGGAAAACCAGTAAAAGAAATGATGGAATATGTGACAACCAAATGCAAAGAGGCAGAGGAGAGGTTTGTCCCCAAGGAAACAGAAGTAATGGGAAGACCAGAACGAGTCCTTGGTTCACCCAGAGGTGTAGGGAGGCAAAAAGTAAGTGTAATAGAGAATGGAAAAAGTACAGAAGACAAAGGACCCAGGAAAATAAAGAGATTAGCCGAAGAGCCAGAAACGAATATGCACAGGTAAGAAGGGAGGCTCAGCGACAATATGAAAATGATATAGCATCAAAAGTCAAGTCTGACCCGAAGCTGCTGTATAGCCACATCAGGAGGAAAACAACAGTCAAGGACCAGGTAATCAGGCTGAGAAAGGAAGGTGGGAGTTCACAATAAACGACCAAGAGGTATGTGAGGAGCTCAACATGAGATTTAAAGAAGTATTTACACAGGAGACAGGAAGGACTCCAGGAATTCAGAATAGGGAGGTATACCAACAAGTGCTGGATGAAATACACACAACCGAGGAGGAGGTGAAGAAGCTGCTATGTGAACTCGATACTCAAAAGCGGTGGGACCGGACAACATTTCTCCGTGGGTCCTTAGAGAGGGAGCAGAGATGTTGTGTGTGCCACTAACACAAATCTTCAACACATCCATTGAAACTGGGCAACTACCTGAGGCGTGGAAGATGGCAAATGTAGTCCCAATTTTTAAGAAAGGAGACAGACACGAGGCATTAAACTACAGACCTGTGTCACTGACGTGTATAGTATGCAAAGTCATGGAGAAGATCATCAGGAGGAGAATGGTGGAGCACCTAGAAAGACACAAGCTTATAAACGACAACCAGCATGGTTTCAGGGAAGGAAAATCCTGTGTCACAAACCTACTGCAGTTTTATGACAAGGTAACAGAAGTAAGACACGAGAGAGAGGGGTGGATAGACTGCATTTTTTGGACTGCAAGAAGGCGTTCGACACAGTTCCTCACAAGAGATTAATGCAAAAGCTAGAGGATCAGGCACACGTAACAGGAAAAGCACTGCAATGGATCAGAGAATATCTGACAGGGAGGCAACAACGAGTCATGGTACGTGACGAGATGTCAGAGTGGGCACCTGTGACGAGTGGAGTTCCACAAGGGTCAGTCCTAGGACCTGTACTGTTTTTGGTATATGTGAATGACATAACGGAAGGGATAGACTCAGAAGTGTCCCTGTTTGCAGATGATGTGAAGTTAATGAGAAGAATCAAATCAGTCGAGGATCAGGCAGGAATACAAAGAGACCTGGACAGGCTGCAAGCCTGGTCCAGTAACTGGCTCCTTGAATTTAACCCTGCCAAATGTAAAGTCATGAATATCGGGAAGGGCAAAGAAGACCGCAGACAGAGTATAGTCTAGGTGGCCAAAGACTGCAAACCTCACTCAAAGAAAAGATCTTGGGGTGAGTATAATACCGAGCACATCTCCTGAGGCACACATCAATCAGATAACTGCTGCAGCATACGGGCGGCTGGCAAACCTAAGAATAGCGTTCCAATACCTCACCAAGGAATCATTCAAGACTCTGTATACCATATACGTCAGGCCCATACTGGAGTATGCAGCACCAGTTTGGAACCCACACCTGGTCAAGCACGTCAAGAAATTAGAGAAAGTGCAAAGGTTTGCAACAAGACTAGTCCCAGAGCTAAGGGATTGTCCTACGAAGAAAGGTTAAGGGAAATCGGCCTGACGACACTAGAGGACAGGAGGGTTAGGGAGACATGATAACGACATATAAAATACTGCGAGGAATAGATAAGGTGGACAGAGACAAGATGTTCCAGAGAGGGGACACAGAAACAAGGGGTCACAATTGGAAGTTGAAGACTCCTATGAGTCAAAGGGATGTTAGGAAGTATTTCTTCAGTCATAGAGTTGTCAGGAAGTGGAATAGCTTGGAAAGCGACATAGTGGAGGCAGGAACCATACATAGTTTTAAGACTAGGTTTGATAAAGCTCATGGAGCAGGGAGAGAGAGGACCTAGTAGCAATCAGTGAAGAGGCGGGGCCAGGAGCTATGAATCGACCCCTGCAACCACAAATAGGTGAGTACACTGTTCTAACACATGACACAATAACCTACACTGTTCTAACACATGACACAATAATCTACACTGTTCTAACACATGACACAATAACCTACACTGTTCTAACACATGACACAATAACCTACACTGTTCTAACACATGACACAATAACCTACACACACTGTTCTCTAACACATGACACAATAACCTACACACACTGTTCTAACACATGACACAATAACCTACACACACTGTTCTAACACATGACACAATAACCTACACACACTGTTCTAACACATGACACAATAACCTACACACACTGTTATAACACATGACACAACCTACACACTGTTCTAACACATGACACAATAACCTACAACACTGTTCTAACACATGACACAATAACCTACACTGTTCTAACACATGACACAATAACCTACAGTGTTCTAACACATGACACAATAACCTACACACACTGTTCTAACACATGACACAATAACCTACACACACTGTTCTAACACATGACACAATAACCTACACACACTGTTCTAACACATGACACAATAACCTACACACACTGTTCTAACACATGACACAATAACCTACACACACTGTTCTAACACATGACACAATAACCTACACACACTGTTCTAACACATGACACAATAATCTACACTGTTCTAACACATGACACAATAACCTACACTGTTCTAACACATGACACAATAACCTACACTGTTCTAACACATGACACAATAATCTACACTGTTCTAACACATGACACAATAACCTACACTGTTCTAACACATGACACAATAACCTACACTGTTCTAACACATGACACAATAACCTACACACACTGTTCTAACACATGACACAATAACCTACACACACTGCTCAATACGGTAAAAGTTTCTGATTTTGGTTCTGCCGATTATAATGGACTTAGGGATCACCTGTCTAATCTCGACTGGGGTAATCTAGCTAATAATTTTATTGACGATGATCATACTAACGATTAAGAAGGGATCACCGTTTATGATATTTTCTTAATAATGTACAAAGTGCTCAGAGTATATATATTCTCCAAAGAGAAATTAGGTCAAATAATAACGATCCCAAATGGATTAACAGGAGGCTAAAACATCTATTAGGGAGAAAAGAGAATTTAGAGGGGCATCAAAAGAGAGATGTTAACCTTATTGACCAATATGTTCAGTTTAAAAGAGAAGTAAAAAAGGGGATTAGAAAGGCTAAACGTGACTATGAGATTAAGGTTGCTAATGAATCAAAGACTAATCCAAAAGGGTTTTTTCAAGTGTATAGGACGAAGGTGAGGGAAAAGGTAGGACCTCTGAAAATTGGGAATGGACAGCTGACGGATAACGATCTGGAAATATGTTCTCTATTTAATGACTATTTTTTGTCAGTCTTTACACAAGAAGACGTAAATGAGATTCCAGAAATTAACAATTATTCAGTTCCTGAAGAATTCAAGTTAATTAATATTACTGTCACGAGGGACATGGTTATCAAACAGATAGATAAACTGAAGCAAAATAAGTCCCGGGACCCGACGAGTTGTTTTCCAGGGTACTTAAAAATGCAAGATGGAACTTTGTCAGCCATTAACAAATGTGTTTAATACGTCCATCCTAACTGGTATTGTGCCAGAGATGTGGAAGATAGCTAATGTAGTTCCCATATTCAAATCAGGGGATAAGTCCATTCCAATAAATTACCGTCCAATAAGCCTCACGTCTATAGTAGGCAAATTATTAGAGTCAATTATAGCTGATATTATTAGAAATCACCTTGAAGAATGTAATTTGATTAATGAATCTCAACATGGGTTCACGAGAGGTCGTTCCTGCCTGACAAATTTATTGACGTTTTTCAATAGAACACTTGAGGCAGTACTATTACTCTTACTACTATTATTATTAATACTATTATTACTTCTACTATTATTACTACTACTATTAACACTAGTATTACTACTACTATTACTATTACTTATATTACTACTACTACTATTACTCCACTATTACTACTACTACTATTACTTCCACTATTACTACTACTACTATTACTTCCACTATTACTACTACTACTATTGCTACCACTATTACCACTACTATTACTACTACTATTACTATTACTATTACCACTATTACTATTACCACTATTACTATTAATATTACTACTATTACTGCCACTATTAATATTACTTACATTTACTACTACCACTACTACTATTACTACTACTATTACTACTACTATTACTACTACTACTACTACCACGTTTACTATTACTACTACAACTATTACTACTGCTACTACATTACTACTACTACTACTGCTACTATTACTATTACTACTACCATTTTTACTACTAATTTTACTTACTACTACTATTACTATTATTACTACTACTATTACTACTAATATTACTACTACTACTCTGCTATTACTATTACTATTTCACTACTACTACCACTATTTCTATTACTACTACTACTACTACTATTACTACTCTATTACTACTACTACTACTATTATTATTGCTACTACTATTACTACTACTACTAATATACAAGATATGATGTAGGGTGTAATGACAGTAGTTTGTTGGACTACATATTGGTAGATAAAAGACTGTTGGGTAGACTTCAGGATGTACATGTCAGCTGTTAATAACTTTATAACAGCTATGATTGACATCGACTGGAATAATGAGATGACAGCAAGGAAATGAGTGAGTTACTAAAGTCCCAGTATGACTCAGTTTTTAGTGAGCCGCTAAACAGACTAAAAGTTGAAGACCTAAATGATTTTTTTATGAGTGTGCCACAGAACCTGGTAGACGCAAGCCTATCTGACATTACCCTGACGCCACATGACTTTGAAAAGGCGATAAATGACATGCCCATGCACTCCGCTCCAGGCCCCGACTCATGGAACTCAGTGTTCATCAAGAACTGCAAGAAGTCCCTATCATGTGCTTTTAACATCCTATGGAGAGGGAGCATGGACACTGGGGTCGTCCCGCAGTTACTAAAAACAACAGACATAGCCCCGCTCCACAAAGGGGGCAGTAAAGCAATAGCAAAGAACTACAGACCAATAGCGCTAACGTCCCATGTCATAAAAATCTTTGAAAGGGTTCTAAGAAGCAAGATCGCCACTCATCTTGATACCTATCAATTGCACAACCCAGGGCAGCACGGGTTTAGAGCAGGTCGCTCCTGTCTGTCCCAACTACTTGACCACTACGACAAGGTCCTGGATGTTCTAGAGGGCAAACAGAATGCAGATGTTATATACACAGACTTTGCAAAAGCCTTTGATAAGTGTGACCATGGGGTAATAGCACATAAAATGCGTGATAAAGGAATAACAGGAAAAGTTGGTAGATGGATCTATAATTTCCTAACAAGTAGAACACAAAGAGTAGTAGTCAACAGAGAAAGTCTGGGGCGGCTACGGTGAAAAGCTCTGTTCCACAAGGCACAGTACTCGCTCCCATCCTGTTCCTCATCCTCATATCAGACATTGACAGCGATAACAGCCACAGTGCTGTGTCTTCCTTTGCAGATGACACTGAATCTGCATGACAGTGTCCACCGTTGAAGACACTGCAAGACTCCAAGCAGACATAAACCAAATCTTTAAATGGGCTGCAGAAAACAATATGAAGTTCAATGATGAGAAATTTCAATTACTCCGATATGGAAAACGAGGAAATTAAAATCTCATCGGAGTATAAAACAAATTCAAACCACACAATAGAGCGAAAAATAATTTCAAAGACCTGGGAGTGATCATGACAGAGGATCTCACCTTCAAGGACCATAACACTGTAGCAATCACATCTGCCAGAAAATGACAGGATGGATAATGAGAACCTTTAAAACCAGGGATGTCAAGCCCATGTTGACACTTTTCAGGTCGCTTGTTCTATCTAGGCTGGAATATTGCTGCACACTAAATGCACCTTTCAAGGCAGGTGAAATTGCTGACCTAGAAAATGTACAGAGAACCTTCACGGCACGCATAACTGCGATAAACCACCTCAATTACTGGGAATGCTTGAAGTTCCTAAACCTGTACTCCCTGGAACGCAAGCGGGAGAGATACATTATTATATACACTTGGAAAACCTAGAGGGATTAATACCAAACTTGCACACGAGTGTCACTCCCTACGAAAGCAAAAGACTCGGCAGGCGATATAACATCCCCCCAATGAAAAGCAGGGGTGCCACTAGCACGTTGAGAGACAACACAATAAGTGTCAGGGGCCCAAGATTGTTCAACTGCCTCCCAGCATACATAAGGGGGATTACCAATAGACCCCTGGCTGTCTTCAAGCAGGCACTGACAGGCATCTAAAGTCGGTGCTGACCAGC
Organism: Cherax destructor; assembly: GCA_009830355.1. Taxonomy (NCBI): domain Eukaryota; kingdom Metazoa; phylum Arthropoda; class Malacostraca; order Decapoda; family Parastacidae; genus Cherax; species Cherax destructor. Next base: position 782 of record WNWK01049107.1, on the reverse strand, counting down.
CAGGCTGTGGTTCGTACGTTGGACTGCGTGCGGCCAGCAGTAAAAGCCTGGTTGATCAGGCTCTGATTCAACATGAGGCCTGGTCACAGACCGGGCCGCAGGGGCGTTGACCCCTGGAACTCTCTCCAGGTAAACTCCAGGTAATGAATGCATCAAGAATTTCCTTAAAAAAACCCACCACCTCTATAATAAACATTGCCTTAAAAAAACTAAACAGATTACAGGAAAGAGACTTAACAATCCCTTAACACCCAGCATCCTTAAATCCATAAACAAGAGGCACCAATATGAAAAACAATACAGAAGGGGTCTAATAACCAGAGAACAATCCAAACGCTACTCATCAATACTTACCAGCCTGATAAGAAGGTCCAAAAATTGTATTATGAGAACAGACTCCAGAACATAAAAGGTGATATGAAAAAGACCTGGAAAACCCTATCTGCAATTCTAGGAAATAAAAAGATATCCACGAACAACACCATCAAATTATCAAAAACAGATGAACCCCTACTCTCACCTACTGAGACAGCAAACAGACTTAATGTTTTCTTCTCCACCATAGGAAAGAATCTAGCGAGTAAAATCCCGCTCGAACACCCATCCAACAGACTACCTCACCAACACCTACCCAGATACACTATTCCTAACTCCTACCAACACAATAGAAGTCTCGCTCATAATCAACACCCTTAAAAACAAGGCAGGAGACATAAATAGCTTACCACCTTTATGTACAAAAAGCTTCACAGGTACTGTCACCAATTATTGCAACACTCTTC
>WNWK01049106.1:0-13317 GCA_009830355.1 Cherax destructor | reverse complement strand
AAAAGCAATCCTGAACTACTTCTAAAAAGTCGTTAGATTCTAAATTCCCTGTCATGAAATTCCAATCAATCTGACTAAAGTTAAAGTCCTAAATTACTACGTTATCGTGTCTTGTGGCCTTAACAATTTCCTCCCAAGTAGTCTCCCTTGTTCCCTATCTAAGTTTGGAGGACGGTAAATCACGCCTAAAATCAATTTTCACACCCCTCTGAAAATTCTATCCAGACAGACTCTGTATGTGTTAATTCAGACTTTATACCCGTTTTTATGCAACAATTTAAATGATCACGGACATAGATTTGCCCCCCACCCCTTTCCCGATACTTCTGTCTACTTGGAACAATTTAAAACCCTGAATGTGACATTCGGCAGGCAAGTCCGATTTTTCATATTAAACCATGTCTCAGTTATTGTAAAAACATCAATATTACCCGTACTTGCAACTAATCTCAACTCGTCCATCTTATTCCTAGCACTACGACTATTGGTGTAATATATATTTAGAGACCCTCCTTTCTCTTTACCCTTCCTGCTCATCTCTGTTTTCCACTATACCTATTACTGTCCTTGTCATCTAGTGTCACTAGCTTTCCACTATCCACCTTATTCTGCCTATTACTAGTTCTCCTACAACTTATAATATTACTACACTGGGACTTCTCTGTTTTCCCCCAAAACCCATACCACTAACTATTTCTAGTTTAAAGCCCTAACAGCTCCCTCCACTGCAGTTGCCAGTGCCCCACCCCAGACCTGGATAAGTGAACCCCATCCCTGGCATACATGTCATTTCTGCCATAGAAGAGGTCCCAGTTGTCAATGAATGTTACTGAATTTTCCTTACAGTATTTGTCCAGCCAGCAATTGACACCAATTGCCCTGGACAGCCATTCTTTTCCAACTCCTCTCCTTGGCAAAATACCACATATGACAGGGTTCCCATCCTTCTTCCTAATTATGTCTATTGCTGACCTAAACCTGCTAGTCAGGTCCTCACTCCTACGTCTGCCAACATCGTTGCCTCCAGCACTGAGACAGATAATAGGATTGCTCCCATTACCTCTCATGATGTCGTCCAGACGGCTAACAATATCCTCCATCCCAGCCCCAGGAAAGCAAACCCTCTGTCTCCTACTCCTATCAATCAAACAGAAAGCCCTATCCATGTACCTAACCTGACTGTCCCCAACAACAAATGTTTTTACCTTCCTTTGTGTCTTTCGTCGTGGCGCTCCCGAAGATCGACTCACATTCATCGGGTAGCACCACGGAGAATGGGTTCGATGTTTCCACAACATTCTCCTGGGTCTTCGTTGTTTCTACCTCTCCACCCGTCCTCTTGAGCCTTAACTTTGTCCCATGCGTTTTAGCCACTGTCCAGGTTCCTTTCCTGGCTTGAGGATTCTCAACAGGAGGATTACTACGAATCCTCTTGTTTTCCTCAGTCAGTCGCTGTATCTCAAGCTTAGCTACCCTCAGTTCTTCCTTCAGCTGCTGGTAGAGTAGCTCAAGAGAGGACATCTTCTTCAGATTGACAGAGAGCACACAAGACACGTCTTCACTGAGTTAAGTCAGGTCCACCACTGAGTTAAGTCAGGTCCACCACTCAAGTTAAGTCAGGTCCACCACTGGTTGACAACAAGTACCTCAGAATATTTTCTGGTTGACAACAAGTACCTCAGAATATTTTCTGGTTGACAACAAGTACCTCAGAATATTTTCTGGTTGACAACAAGTACCTCAGAATATTTTCTGGTTGACAACAAGCACAGAATATTTTTGTGGCGAAAAAATTATTTGATATTTATTCTCAGATTTTTTTTTTACGATAATGTTGATAAAATTGTGACTCATTAAACTGTTTATTATGTTTTCAAGTTTCAATCTGGGGGAGAAATATTGCATGAAATTTTTTAATTTCATTTTTGGTGTGGAGGGCAGGGAGGTAGAGTAGTGGTTCCCTCCTCCTCCTCACCCTCTTCCCTCCCTATCTACCTCTTCATTCTCCTCCCTTCCCTCCTCCCTCCTCCTTCTCCTATTCTCTCCCTCCTCTTCTTCCTCTTCCTCCTCCTTCTGCTCTCCTCCTCTCATTCCATTTGCCTCCCCTTCTAGTCTTCCTCTCCCTTCTATACCCCTTCCTCCTCTCTCCTTCTTCTCCTCCCTCCTTCTTAGCCTTCTCCCTCTCCCTTCTAGCCTCTCTTCCTTCCTCTCTCCTCCTTCCTCTCCTCCCTCCTCCTCCTCCTCCTTCCTCCCTCCTTCCCTCCTTCCTTCCCTCCTTCCTTCCTCCCCCTCTTCCCTCTTCCTTCATCCTCCTTCCCCTCCTTCCTCCTTCCTTCCCTCCTCCTTCCCTCCTTCCTTCCCTCCCTCCTTCCCCTTCTTCCCTCCCTCCCTCCTTCCTTCCCTCCCCTCCTTCCTCCCTCCTTCCCTCCTACCTTCCTCCCTCCTTCCCTCCTTCCTTCCTCCTTCCTTCCCCTCTCTTCCTCCTCCCTCCTTCCTTCCCTCCCTCCTTCCTCCTTCCTTCCCTCCCTCCTTCCTCCCTCCTTCCCTCCTTCCTTCCCTCCCTCCTTCCCTCCTTCCTTCCCTCTTCCTTCCCTCCCTCCTTCCCTCCCTCCTTCCTTCCCTCCCTCCTTCCTCCTTCCTTCCCTCCTCCTTCCTCACCCTTACCTCCTTCCTCCTCCTTCCTCCTTCCTTCCCTCCCTCCTTCCTCCTTCCTTCCTCCTCCTTCCCTCCCTCCTTCCTCCTTTCCCTCCCTCCTTCCCTCCTTCCTGTCGGTCCCTCCCACCCTCAGGAGCCTGTCAATCCCTCCCACCCTCAGAAGCCTCTCAGTCCTCCTACCCTCAGGAGCCTGTCAATCCCTCAAACCCTCAGAAGCCTGTCAGTCCCTCCCACCCTCGAAGCCTGTCAGTCCCTCATACCCTCAGAAGCCTGTCAGTCCCTCCCACCCTCAGGAGCCTGTCAGTCCCTCCCACCCTCAGGAGCCTGTCAATCCCTCCCATCCTTAGGAGCCTGTCAGTCCCTCCCCTCAGGAGCCTGTCAGTCTATCCCATTCACAGGAGCCTGTCAGTCTTTCCCACCCTCAGAAACCTGTCAGTCCCTCCCACTCTCAGAAGCCTGTCAGTCCCTCCCACCCTCAGGAGCCTGTCAGTCTTTCTCACCCTCAGAAGCCTGTCAGTCACTCCCACCTCAGAAGCCTGTCAGTCCCTCCCACCCTCAGAAGCCTGTCAGTCCCTCCCACCCTCAGAAGCCTGTCAGTCCCTCCCACCCTCAGAAGCCTGTCAGTCCCTCCCACCCTCAGAAGCCTGTCAGTCCCTCCCACCCTCAGGACCCTGTCAGTCCTCCCACCCTCAGGAGCCTGTCAATGTTTCCCACCCTCAGGAGCATGTCAGTCTGTCCCACCCTCAGAAGCCTGTCAGTCCCTCCCACCCTCAGAAGCCTGTCAGTCACTCCCACCCTCAGAACCCTGTCAATCCCTCCCACCCTCAGAAGCCTGTCAGTCCCTCCCACCCTCAGAAGCCTGTCAGTTCCTCCCACCCTCAGAAGCCTGTCAGTCCCTCCTACCCTCAGGAGCCTGTCAGTCCCTCCCACCCTCAGGAGCCTATCAGTCTATCCCACCCTCAGGAGCCTGTCAGTCTGTCCCACCCTCAGGAGTCTGTCAGTCTGTCCCACCCTCAGAAGCCTGTCAGTCCCTCCCACCCTCAGAAGCCTGCCAGTCACTCCCTCAGAACCCTGTCAATCCCTCCCACCCTCGAAGCTTGTCAGTCCCTCCCACCCTCAGAAGCCTGTCAGGCCCTCCCACCCTCAGAAGCCTGTCAGTCACTCCCACCCTCAGAAGCCTGTCAGTCCCTCCCACCCTCAGAAGCCTGTTAATCCCTCCCACCCTCAGAAGCCTGTCAGTCCCTCCCACCCTCAGAAGCCTGTCAATCCCTCCCACCCTCAGAGCCTGTCAGTCCCTCCCACCCTCAGAAGCATGTCAATCCCTCCCACCCTCAGAAGCCTGTCAGTCCCTCCCACCTTCAGAAGACTGTCAATCCCTCTCACCCTCAGAAGCCTGTCAGTCCCTCCTACCCTCAGGAGCCTGTCAGTCCCTAACACCCTCAGAAGCCTGTCAGTCCCTCCCACCCTCAGATGCCTGTCAGTCCCTCCACCCTCAGGAGCCTGTCAATCCCTCCCACTATCAGAAGCCTGTCAGTCCCTATCACCCTCAGGAGCCTGTCAGTCCTTCCCACTCTCAGAAGCCTGTCAGTCCCTCCAACCCTCAGGAGCCTGTCAGTCCCTCCCACCCTCAGGAGCCTGTCGATCCCTCCCACTCTCAGAAGCCTGTCAGTCCCTTCCACCCTCAGAAGCCTCTCAGTCCCTCCCACCCTCAGAAGCCTGTCAGTCCCTCCCACCCTCAGAAGCCTGTCAGTCCCTCCCACCCTCAGAAGCCTGTCAATCCCTCCCACCCTCAGAAGCCTGTCAGTCCCTCCCACCCTCAGAAGCCTGTCAGTCCATCCCACCCTCAGAAGCCTGTCAATCCCTCCCACCCTCAAGAAGCCTGTCAGTCCCTCCCACCCTCAGAAGCCTGTCAATCCCTCTCACCCTCAGAAGCCTGTCAATCCCTCTCACCCTCAGAAGCCTGTCAGTCCCTCCCACCCTCACAAGCCTATCAATCCTCCCACCCTCAGAAGCCTGTCAGTCCCTCCCACCCTCAGAAGCCTGTCAATCCCTCCCACCCTCAGAAGCCTGTCAATCCCTCTCACACTCAGGAGCCTGTCAATCCCTCCCACCCTCAGAAGCCTGTCAATCCTCTCACCCTCAGAAGCCTGTCAGTCCCTCCCACCCTCAGAAGCCTGTCAGTCCCTCCCACCCTCAGAAGCCTGTCAGTCCCTCCCACCCTCAGAAGCCTGTCAATCCCTCCCACCCTCAGAAGCCTGTCAGTCCCTCCCACCCTCAGAAGCCTGTCAGTCCCTCCCACCCTCAGGAGCCTGTCAGTCCCTCCCACCCTCAGGAGACTGTCAATCAATCGCAGTCCTGTCAGCCTCTGTTTATAATAATAATAATAATAATAATAATAATAATAATAATAATAATTAAAGCTACCTTAGTTGATCAACCCTTAAAAGTTGTGCGTTGAAGCTTGTGAAGGGCTCTTGATCCAAATAATTTGAAGTCAAACTTTATAACAGAAGATTTAACCCAGGATAACCTTACAACAGAGTCTGACTCTGTGCCACTAGATTTATCCCAGGATAACCCAACAATGTCTGACTCTGTGCCACTAGATTTAACCCAGGATAACCCAACAATGTCTGACTCTGTGCCACTAGATTTAACCCAGGATAACCCAACAATGTCTGACTCTGTGCCACTAGATTTAACCCAGGATAACCCAACAATGTCTGACTCTGTGCCACTAGATTTAACCCAGGATAACCCAACAAAGTCTGACTCTGTGCCACTAGATTTAACCCAGGATAACCCAACAAAGTCTGACTCTGTGCCACTAGATTTAACCCAGGATAACCCAACAAAGTCTGAGTCTGTGCCACTAGATTTAACCCAGGATAACCCAACAAAGTCTGACTGTGTCAGAACATGTAGCTAAAGTGGTCAGATATAAAACAATTCTTACCTTGAATTCTGTTTTTTATTATATTTGCTGATCTTAATGTACATGTGTGTGGAGAGGATTTTTTTGGTTGTGTACAATACGTGTACAAACATCTGGCAGGCAGTATTAGCTACTACCTTCACCACTTACAACCACCATTACTTAAGAGTTGTGACTTACTAGAGTCCTCAGGTGTTCTGTCATGTGTTTCTTTTGTGTTTGTATCCTGCAGTATTTTATACAACTGACGTTTATAAGGCATCGGTGCTTGGTCCAGAATTCACCTCAATTTCAAGGAACCTACATGTGTTAGGGTCCTTTTCAGTAGTGTGAAGCGTCTCACGTATGTCTTGAAGTGTCACCGTTTAGGTTCAGGTTCTTTTTCATCCTCTTCTTTATATACTTCTCTTGTAGGAATCGCTCATGCAACATTTCTTCTGCGGTTTGTTCTTCGACATGATCGTCTTGAAGTGAGTCGTCACTGAAGGCTCTTGACTCACATAATGACTCTTAACAACATGCTCGTTGGAGAAGCCAGGTACAGAAACTCAAAAATTAGGGAAAAAGTAATTAATGTACAAATGTTATGGATTCCATCACACACTGGATTACTTCTTCATGATAAAGTTGATAAGTTAACCAAAAAAATTACCCTGAAGATAAATGTAGAATATATCTTTGGTGTGTCTATGTCTAGCACTGTTAGAGAGAAGTAAACAACGAAACTGAATATTATAGGAATGCAATTCTAAGCCTAAATAGATCTATAGCCCGCTATGATAACATGAACATAGATAAGTACATTTATGGATCAGTTTGCAATGTGAACAGATCGACTGATGTTGTAGTAGCCAGGCTTAGGCTTGGTTACAAGTACTTCCGGCAGTTTGGAAGATACAAATGCAAGGTATGTGGCCAGACTTATGGTCAGTATCTTTATCACTATGGACTTGATTGTCCATTTATTCAGGAATATAGAGATAGTATAATAACATATGATATGTCAAGGTATCTTATTAATTAAAATAAAATAGCAGACATATTAAGAAAATTTCCTAAATTGGCTTGCAACAGATAAGTCAGATAGCTAATGTAGTTCCTATATTCAAATCAGGGGATAAGTCCATTCCATCAAATTACCGTCCAATAAGCCTCACGTCTATAGTAGGCAAATTATTAGAATCAATTATAGCTGATATTATCAGAAGTCACCTTGAAGAACATAATTTGATTAATGAATCTCAGCATGGGTTTACGAGAGGTCGTTCCTGCCTGACAAATTTACTGACGTTTTTCAATAAAACATTTGAGGCAGTAGACAGTGATAAAGAATATGATATAGTTTACTTGGATTTCAGTAAGGCCTTCGATAGAGTACCTCACAAGAGACTCTTAAGAAAGGTGGCAGCTCATGGTATAGGAGGTAAAGTTCTAGCATGGATAGAGGCATGGCTTATCAATAGAAAGCAGAGAGTTTCCATTAATGGGGTCAAATCTGAATGGGGATTTGTCACTAGTGGCGTTCCACAAGGATCAGTTTTGGGCCCATTGTTGTTCATAATTTACATTAATGACCTTGATGAAGGAATTGCAAGTGACATGAGTAAATTTGCTGATGATACAAAAATAGGCCGTATAATTCATTCTGAGGAGGATAACAGTGAACTCCAGGAGGATTTGGATAAATTAATGTCTTGGTCTGAAAAGTGGCAGATGAAGTTCAATGTGGACAAGTGTAAGGTGCTTGTCGTTGGTAATGAAAATATCCCTCGAATTTATAAACTAGGTGAAGTTGAGCTTGATCATACAGAATGTGAAAAGACTTGGGAGTCATGGTAAGCAGAAATCTAAAGCCAAGACAACAGTGCCTAAGTGTGCGCAATAAGGCTAACAGATTACTAGGATTTATTTCAAGAAGTATAAGCAACAGAAGTCCAAAAGTTATTTTACAGCTCTATACATCACTAGTGAGACCTCATTTGGATTATGCAGCTCAGTTTTGGTCTCCTTACTACAGGATGGATATAGATTCATTGGAGAACATACAAAGAAGAATGACTAAAATGATTTACAGTATAAGAAATCTCCCGTATGAAGATAGACTTAGAGCGTTGAATCTCCACTCTCTGGAGAGACGTAGAATGAGGGAGATATCATCGAGGTGTACAAGTGGATGATGGGCATAAACAAAGGAGATATTAATAAAATACTGAGGATATCGAACCAAGTAAGAACGAGAAATAACGGATTTAAATTGGATAAATTTAGATTTAGAAAGGACATAGGCAAGTACTGGTTTTCGAACAGAGTTGTAGATGCGTGGAACAATCTTCCGAGTACTGTGATAGAGGCTAGGACCTTGGGTGGCTTTAAAAGAGATTGGACAAATATATGAGTGGGAGGGGCTGGGTTTGATTTGTGTCGTGAGTACGGGAATAAATTTTTAGGTAGTGGTGGTTTTGATAAGGACCTGCCTTGTATGGGCCAGTAGGCCTTCTGCAGTGTTCCTCCATTCTTATGTTCTTATGTTCTTATATATATATATATATATATATATATATATATATATATATATATATATATATATATATATATATATATATATATATATATATATATATGCAAAAGATCACAGTAAACAGGTGATATCAAAATATGCAAGAAAACCACTATAATAAATAGAAGAATTCCAAGCGCTTTCGTGACTACTCACATTATCAAGGAACTATAACAGGAAACATGACAAGAAGGGCTTATATAAGGGGCGAGACTACACCTCACAGTCACATCACACTAACAAAGACTACACCTCACAGTAGCGTAACATCGCACGACTCTATGAAGAGGAAAATAAGAAAGGACCTGAAACTCTTCCCAAGAATTAAGATTAGTCCAATTTATTATTAAATTCTTCCCAAATTTTATTAATTATAAATGAATCCAATTTATATAAACCAAAAGAAATATTCATATTATTTTCAAAACTGCTTTTAATGAAACATGATTCTATTATATTTCTCTCAACCATGGACTTGCTTGATACAACCTTCTCAGCATTTTGAAAATCAATTGGATGGTTAAAATCTCTCACATGAATAAATAGAGCATTAGAATCTTGTCCAGTTCTAATGCTATATTTATGTTGTTTTAATCTTAGTTCAAGACTTTTACCAGTTTGACCAAAATAAACTTTATCGCATATTTTACAGGAATCTTATAGACACATCCGTCAGCATTTTGGGGAATGTTTTATCAAAAGTCTTTTACTGTATCAAGATTTTTAAATACAACTTTGATATTAAAATTCTTAAGAAAGGAAGGCATATCAACCAAGTTTTCATGGTAAGGGAGAACCAACATATTTTTGGTTGAATAAGGTTGGTTGTCCCTTTTTGGATTGTAAAAAAGTATTCCTAGCTATTTTAAAAGATTTATCAATTATGTTTCTTGGGTATTTTAAATCATTAGCTATTTCATAAATTTTAGAGATTTCTTCATCTATGAACTCTGGACTACAAATACGTAAAGCTCTCAAAAACATTGAAGAAAAAACCGACACTTAAACTCTATCTTGATGTGAAGAGTAATAGTGTACATAGGAACAATTATTTGTAGGTTTTCTGTAAATTTTATATTTAAAATCAATGTTACCCTTAATAATAAAAACATCTAGGAAGGGCAATGAGTTATTTACTTCGAATTCAAAAGTAAAATTTATAGAATGAGCTAAGCTATTTAATTTAACAAGGAAATGGTTTATATCTACTTAAGAACATAAGAACATAAGAAAGAAGGAACACTGCAGCAGGCCTGTTGGCCCATACTAGGCAGGTCCTTCACAATCCATCCCACTAACAGAATATTTGCTCAACCCAATTTTCAAAGCTACCCAAGAAATAAGCTTTGACAATTCTACCCACTCATGCGCGAGTCCCACTCAAATCCAACCCCTCTCACTCATGAATTTATCCAACCTAAATTTGAAACTACCCAAGGTCCTAGCTTCAATAACCCTACTAGGCAGACTGTTCCACTCATCAACTACCCTATTTCCAAACCAATACTTTCCTATATCCTTTCTAAATCTAAACTTATCTAACTTGAATCCATTATTGCGGTTCTCTCTGGAGAGATATCCTCAAGACCTTATTTATATCCCCTTTGTTAATACTCCATTTTCCACTTGTATACCTCGATCATGTCTCCTCATTCTACGTCTTACAAGTGAATGTAATTTTAGGGTCTTCAATCTTTCTTCGTAAGGAAGATTTCTAATGCTATGTATTAATTTAGTCATTCTACGCTGAATGTTTTCTAACGAATTTATGTCCATTCTGTAATATGGAGACCAGAACTGAGCTGCGTAATCTAGGTGAGGCCTTACTAATGATGTATAAAGCTGTAATATAACCTCTGGACTTCTGTTGCTAACACTTCTTGATATAAATCCCAGTAATCTATTTGCCTTATTACGTACGCTTAGGCATTGCTGTCTTGGTTTAAGGTTGCTGCTTACCATCACCCCCAAGTCCTTCTCGCAATCTGTATGGCTAAGTTCTACGTTATTTAACTTATAAGTGCTTGGGTTATGGACACTCCCGAGCTTCAGAACCTTGCATTTATCTACATTGAACTGCATCTGCCACTTTTCTGACCACGAATTAAGTTTGTCTAAATCTTCCTGAAGTTCTATGACATCTATGTTTGAATCAATTATCCTACCTATCTTCGTGTCGTCGGCGAATTTGCTCATATCACTAGTAATTCCTCATCAAGGTCATTGATATATATTATAAATAACAATGGGCCTAAGACTGATCCCTGTGGAACACCACTTGTTACAAGTCCCCATTCGGATTTAACCCCATTTATGCACACTCTCTGCTTCCTATTGGTGAGCCATGACTCGATCCATGACAGCACTTTTCCCCAATGCCATGAGCTGCCACTTTCTTTAACAGTCTCTGGTGCGGTACTCTATCAAAAGCCTTACTAAAGTCTAAATAAACAATATCGAATTCTTTATCGTGATCAACAGCCTCAAAAGCTTTACTGAAGAAGGTTAATAAATTAGATAGGCAGGAACGGCCCTCGTGAATCCATGCTGGGTATCATTAATCAAATTATGGTTATCTAGATGGCTTCTAATAATATCAGCTATAATTGACTCTAGTAATTTGCCTACAATTGAGGTCAGGCTTATTGGCGGTAGTTTGACGGTAGTGACTTGTCCCCTGCTTTAAAAATAGGAATTACATTAGCCATCTTCCACATATCAGACACTACACCTGTTTGAAGAGATAAATTAAAAATGTTAGATATTGGTTCACAGAGTTCCATTTTGCATTCCTTAAGAACCCTTGCAAAAGCTCATCAGGACCCGGCGATTTATTTTGTTTCAGTCGGTCCAGCTGTTTCATAATCATTTCGCTAGTGACTGTGATATTACATAATTTATCTTCTTCTGGGCCTCTGTAAAAATTAATTACTGGGATATTATTAATGTCTTCCTGTGTGAAAACCGAGAGAAAATAATTATTAAAAATAGAGCACATATCATTCTCCTTGTCAGTAAGATGCCCAAAGTTATTTTTAAGGGGACCTATCTTATCCCTAACTTTTGTTCTATAAACCTGGAAAACTTTTTGGGTTAGTTTTTGAATCCCTAGCAACTTTAATTTCATAGTCCCGTTTAGATTTTCTTATTCCCTTTTAACGTCCTCTTAATGTCAGTATACTGATTTATAAGATGACCCTCACCTCTTTTTATGCTCCTATAAATTCCTTTCTTCTGCCCTAAAAGATATTTGAGCCTATTATTCATCCATTTTGGGTCATTTCTACTTGATCTAATTTCTTTATACGGGATAAATGTTCTTTGGGCAGCCTGTATAGTGTTAAGAAAACTGTCATATTGATACCTCTCTTCTTCACCCCAGTCCACAGTTGATAAGTGTTCTCTAAGTCCATTATAATCTGCTAAGCGAAAATCTGGGACCATTACTGAATTATCCCTACTATCATACATCCATTCAATGCTAAAGGTAATTGACTTGTGGTCGCTTGAGCCGAGTTCCTCTGTAATTTCTAAATTATTAACAAGGGTTTTCTTGCTTGCCAGAACCAAGGCAAGTAGGTTATTTCCCTTGTAGGTTCTGTTACAAACTGCTTCAAAAGCAATCCTGAACTACTTCTAAAAAGTCGTTAGATTCTAAATTCCTGTCATGAAATTCCAATCAATCTGACTAAAGTTAAAGTCCCCTAGAATTACTACGTTATCGTGTCTTGTGGCCTTAACAATTTCCTCCCAAAGTAGTCTCCCTTGTTCCCTATCTAAGTTTGGAGGACGGTAAATCACGCCTAAAATCAATTTTTCACACCCTCTGAAAATTCTATCCAGACAGACTCTGTATGTGTTAATTCAGACTTTATACCTGTTTTTATGCAACAATTTAAATGATCACGGACATAGAGTGCCACCCCACCCCTTTCCCGATACTTCTGTCTACTTGGAACAATTTAAAACCCTGAATGTGACATTCGGCAGGCAAGTCCTGATTTTTCATATTAAACCAGGTCTCAGTTATTGCAAAACATCAATATTACCCGTACTTGCAACTAATCTCAACTCGTCCATCTTATTCCTAGCACTACGACTATTGGTGTAATATATATTTAGAGACCCTCCTTTCTCTTTACCCTTCCTGCTCATCTCTGTTTTTCCACTATACCTATTACTGTCCTTGTCATCTAGTGTCACTAGCTTTCCACTATCCACCTTATTCTGCCTATTACTAGTTCTCCTACAACTTATAATATTACTACACTGACTCTGTTTTCCCCCAAAACCCATACCACTAACTATTTCTAGTTTAAAGCCCTAACAGCTCCCTCCACTGCAGTTGCCAGTGCCCCCACCCCAGACCTGGATAAGTGAACCCCATCCCTGGCATACATGTCATTTCTGCCATAGAAGAGGTCCCAGTTGTCAATGAATGTTACTGAATTTTCCTTACAGTATTTGTCCAGCCAGCACTGACACCAATTGCCCTGGACAGCCATTCATTTCCAACCCTCTCCTTGGCAAAATACCACATATGACAGGGTTCCCACCCTTCTTCCTAATTATGTCTATTGCTGACCTAAACCTGCTAGTCAGGTCCTCACTCCTACGTCTGCCAACATCGTTGCCTCCAGCACTGAGACAGATAATAGGATTGCTCCCATTACCTCTCATGATGTCGTCCAGACGGCTAACAATATCCTCCATCCCAGCCCCAGGAAAGCAAACCTCTGTCTCCTACTCCTATCAATCATACGGGAGATTTCTTATTAATACGGGAGATTTCTTATTCATACGGGAGATTTCTTATTCATACGGGAGATATTCATATTCATATTCATATTCTTATTCATACGAGAGATATCCTCAAGACCTTATTTATATCCCCTTTGTTAATACCCATTTTCCACTTGTATACCTCGATCATGTCTCCCCTCATTCTACGTCTTACAAGTGAATGTAATTTTAGGGTCTTCAATCTTTCTTCGTAAGGAAGATTTCTAATGCTATGTATTAATTTAGTCATTCTACGCTGAATGTTTTCTAACGAATTTATGTACATTCTGTAATATGGAGACCAAAACTGAGCTGCGTAATTAGGTGAGGCCCTACTAATGATGTATAAAGCTGTAATATAACCTCTGGACTTCTGTTGCTAACACTT
>WNWK01049105.1:0-13318 GCA_009830355.1 Cherax destructor | reverse complement strand
TCAGTGGAAATGGCCGACATGTTAAAAACAAAAACAAAACAAATATATATGTACGTATGTTATTAAGGAACGGCTGGTTTTCATTTCCATTAGAATAAAGCTTATAATAAAAAAAAAATATAAATGCTGGTTTGGTTATGAATTTTATTCAAAACATTTTTATGGAAACGATTTACTGATTTAATTTACATAACATGATATTCTACATAGGACATCTACTTGCCAACACTCCAATAGCAATTCATAAACATTATAAACTATCTTACTCTTTCTCCATATGTGCTAGTCCACAAGCAAGCAAGAAACCTGAGTGCCCCCAAAGTTATCTTCAGTCATTGTGACTAATCGGATAAACAAAAAATACTGTTAAGTTCCAACAGTCACCAAACCTCAAGATAACTTTGGGGGCACTCATTTATAGTGGGAATGTGACTAAGGTAATTAAGATGTACAAAGGACCAATGCAAATTTGAGAACACACAAGTGTGTTTTTGTGAGCAAATGAGCAGGTACACTACTACTATCTGACATGTGCCTTCATGCCAAGTAATGAAAAGGACCAATGAGCCCTCTTCACCATCATCTCCACCACAGACAAACCCAGCTGCTGTCTTTTCTGTTCATGTTTTATGTTATGATAATTGCTGTGCCTGCAACTACTATCTGTAGTATTTAACTGGACATCCTCCAAAGTAGCATCAGAATGTTTACTTAGAACTAGCGTCACGGTTGACCTTCCGTTGCCTTGGTGACTGACGTGGTGTCTTTTCTGTAAAGCAACAGAGTAAACTCAGGTAAGAAAAATCAAAGAATTTGTATACCATATACAGCATGTATAAACATTTACCTAATGGTAGCAGTTTCAATAAACATGCTAATATCAAGCTACTTCCAAAATACAGCCTCTCCTCATTTAGCGATGTACTCGTTTACCGATGACTAGGACTTATGACAGGCTCCTCTGATCAGTATGCATACCTAAATAATGTATATTAGAGCTGATTTCTTCTATTCTGTTTATTACAATATACAGTACATAAACTACTGTAAACACATTCAAAAATATACTAAATATTTTATAAATGATGCAAAGGTGACATTAAAAAAGTTTCAAAGATGGTTGACAAACCCACTACCAGTATAGTATGCTCCTTGCTTAGTGACGAATTTGTTTACCAACATTGTCTTAGGAAGGGATCTCCGTCGTTAAGTGAGGAGAGGCTGTATTAAATAATTGTGCTCAATTCCTCTAACCATGATTCCCTATACAAAGGTGCATAAATAGCTTTTAACCATAACACCCTTTCAGGAGCATTTTGCTGGTGAAGCCCTCTTTATCCAAGAAATTGGAGTTAACTTTTTTTTTTTAACATACAGATGGCAAGCTTTAAAACTTGTACTGGAATAGGAAGCAATGTGCCAATATCCTAGGCTATGGAATGATCCATTTTTTTTTTTTTAGGGGGTGATAAAAGTTCAAGTAAGCCAGATGCTTAACCAGCTGCAGGTCATTTGACATAGGCCCATGTGAGGAGATGCTTGTTCAGTTTCCTGATGAATGAACCCCTACCACCTTTGACACCATGACTTTTTCTACACAGTTTCTCAGTAAAGTAGGGTCACCCAGAAGGAAACATTCATCACTCATTCTCTGTCTTTCCAGAAGTGCATGGACATCGCAATTCAAATGACCCACCAAACTACAACATACCCATTTAACCTAATGTACTGCCCACCTCCTGAACTAAAGTTTGCATATACCTGCTGAATGCTCAAGCCCTCACTTCTTTAAACTTTCACACCCTCCTTTTATTACCTCCTGAACCACCTTTTAACCTTAGATTTATAACCATTTCAACACCATCTCCACTTTGAATTATACTATACTGAAAAACCACCTAACCATTATCTAATTTCTTCTTACTATATATGTTAAATCTCCTCCTCACTGTAACATTCAAAGACCATGCCTTACACCCATGCAGGTTTTGGCACCAATATGCTCAGATACATTTACTGATCAATATAATTTCCACAAAAAACACCAGCAGCATTTTACTCTCAGATCCTGTGATTCATCTTTTTCTTAGACCCATCTGCTGACATGTTCACTTCCAAAATACTGAAAGTTTAATCTCTTACAGTCTAGACTTCATACTCTCATCACCTTGCTCTTTTCCATATTCATTTTCAACTCCCTTCTTTTACACTCTCTTTACCAACCTTTGAATATTTTTTCCAAAATCTCCCTAAAACTACGTCATCAGCAGAGAGCAACTGCAACCAATTCCACTATTTCACATTTATTAATTTTTAAGCATACGTACTTCCTAATACTAGCATTCACTTTTTTTTTTTCAACAAGTCGGCCGTCTCCCACTAAGGCAGGGTGACCCAAAAAGAAAAAATCCCCAAAAAAGAAAATACTTTCATCATCATTCAACACTTTTACCTCACTCATAATAATAATAATAATAATAATAATAATATTTTTATTTGGACATGATACAAAGAATTACATTTGGTTATTGAGATTACATGAGGTGTACAAGCCAAAAGCCCCTAGTATGCAGGGCATTTTGGGCAGACTTAAAATTAACTTAAAACTAAATTGTAAGAATTTTTGTATAGTATACAATGAGTAAAGGTGAGTATTTAAGCTATGAAATTTGAACATAGTTTAGACATGACATTTTTTAAACAGTTTTGTACTTTTGTCTTCATTATAAAATTAATTAAATCAGATTAAACAAATTAAAGCAATAATAATATATTATTATTATTATTATTATTATAATCAAATAGAAGCGCTAAACCACAGGGTTATACAGCGCTGCAGGTTGTGTAGGATGCAGGGAGAGTGAGTTGTAAGAGGGAGATGGACGATTAGTAGGGTATGGAGTGCAAGATGACGGTGGGTAGTGCAGGGGTGGAGGGTAGCAAGAGATCGAGGTAGAAGGGACTGAGGGAGGTGCTAGAGGTATAATCTTCAGAGTTTGTGTAGTAAGTCAGTTTCTGTCAAAAAGTCAACAAGAGAGTCAGGATTAAAGGAGGGTCCATCTGCAAGAAGGGAAGGTAAAGAAAGGGCCGCAGAGCGAAGACGTCGTTGGAGGTAAATTCTGCGTGCTCGTTGATAGAGTGGGCAGTCCAACAGGATATGTCGAACAGACACTGGAACCTGACAATGCTCACAGAGAGGGGCAGGGAGCCTCTCCATGAGATACCCGTGAGTAAGACGAGTGTGGCCGATGCGAAGACGGGAGAGAGTAGTCTCCCAACCTCGACATTGGTGACAAGAAGAAGGCCAGAAACCTATAACCGGTTTAATAGAATGAAGTTTGTTATTCAGCAGGTCAGACCAGCGTTGTTGCCAATGGGTGCGAAGGTGGGTAGCAATGACCGCAAAATAGTCCGTGAAAGGAACACCTCTATATGAAACTGGAAGGTCATGTACTGCTGACCGCGCAGCAGTGTCTGCCTGTTCATTGCCCTGTACATCAACATGACCAGGGACCCAACAAAAAACAATATCTTTATGCTTGCTAAAGATACGGCGTAACCAAAGGTGGATACGAAGAACTAGGGGTGAGGTGTATCAATTTTACGGATAGCCTGTAAAGCACTAAGGAGTCTGAAACGACCACAAATGGTGACTCAGGCATAGATGCAATACGGATAAGTGCCACAAGAATGGCATACAATTCAGCCGTAAATATGCTAGCCGAGGGTAATAGATGCCCTCGTACAATGCTGTCCGGAAACACTGCTGCGAATCCGACGCCGTCAGATGACTTTGAACCATCGGTGTATACTGCGATGGCATGGGAATGAGAACGGAAGTGGTCTAGAAAGAAAGAGCGAGAAGCAGCCGTAGGTAGTTGGGCTTTCGCGCAAGGTAGAGGAATAGAACAGACACGGACAGCAGGAACTTCCCAAGGGGTAGGGAAAGGAGATGTCACATGAACATATAGAGGTGGGAGCTGAAGGGAAGACACGAGTGA
Source organism: Cherax destructor (assembly GCA_009830355.1). NCBI lineage: Eukaryota > Metazoa > Arthropoda > Malacostraca > Decapoda > Parastacidae > Cherax > Cherax destructor. Next base: position 9,317 of record WNWK01049105.1, on the reverse strand, counting down.
ATGTAGACGAAGAGAAAAGGGACGAAGTAAGCAGGGCGACGAACAAATAAGAGCGCCTACTAACATCTGTAACAATCCTATACATGGAAGGATTGCGGAGGTCATGAGAGCGAACATAATAGCGAATGCAATGTGCATCTCGACGATCGGACAAGGATGGAATGTTCGCTTCTACATAGAGGATCTCAACCGGGGAAGAACGAAAAGCACCAAGGCATAAGCGTAATCCCTGGTGATGGATGGGATTAAGGCTGGAAAGAGTGGCAGGAGAAGCTGCCGAATATATCTGGTCACTATAATCGAGTTTCGATAAAATTAGGGCCGAATGTAGGCGAAGGAGAGTTCTACGATCAGCCCCCCATGAAAGATGTGCGAGGGTTTTAAGGAGGTTCAGCCGGCTATGACAAGTCGCCTTCAGAGAGGTAATGTGAGGTTTCCAGGACAATCTGCGGTCAAACAGGAGGCCGAGAAACCTGACTGTATCACGTTCTGGGATACGTGAGCCGTATAGGCACAATGGATGATCAGAGACCACTAAACGTCTAGTGAACGTAATTTGATGAGTTTTGCCACTAGAAAATTTAAACCCGTGAGTGGTGGCCCAATCAGAAACCTGGTTGATGGCATGCTGGAGGGAAACTGCAATGAGGTGACAGTCAGCATCTGCACAAGCTATAGCAAAGTCATCCACATAGAGCGATGACCAAATATTGGATGGGAGAACAGATGCCAGATTATTTATAGCAAGCAGAAAGAGTGTTGTGCTCAGAACACATCCCTGGGGGACACATTCAGCTTGGACAAATTCCGGGAGAGTTCATTACTAACCCGGACCCGGAAATGTCTGTCAGTTAAGAAGGCCTTAAGAAAGAATGGTAGGTTGCCTCGGAGGCCTAAGGAGTGGGCCTGGGCCAAGATATTATATCTCCAAGTTGTGTCATAAGCCTTCTCAAGGTCGAAAAAGATAGCGATAACTGAATGGTTATTCGCAAAGGCATTACGAATATACGTATCCAAGCGCAGCAAGGGTCAATGGCAGAACGGCCCTTACGGAAGCCATATTGACTAGGGAGAGACTATTGTGAGTCTCTAAATACCACATCAAACGTCTATTAACTAGACGTTCCATCACTGCAAATTGCACTGGTAAGAGCGATGGGACGGTAGTGAGAGGAATCACGTCCCGTAGTACCTGGTTTTCGAAAAGGAGAACAATAGCAGACTTCCACAGCTGGGGAAGAACTCCTTGCGACCATATGAGATTAAAGAGTCGTAAGAGGACAGTAAGAGCAGACTGATGTAAATGCTGTAGCATACGAATATGTATGCCGTCTGGCCCAGCTGCCGATGATCGGCAAGCAGAGAGTGTTGCCTCCAGTTCTTGAAAGGTAAAAGGCACATTATAGGATTCTTCTCTAAGAGAAGAAAAATCTAAGGGCTTTAACTCGCTGGCAGACTTAGAAGAAAGGAACGAGGGCATAGATGTAGCCCCTGAGAAATGCGGACGAGATGATTACCAATTTCAGTGGCAACGGCAAGAGGGTGTGCTATATCGACACCAGCAACCTGAAGAACAGGAGCCGGGTCGGGGGAGAATTTACCACTCAATTTCCGCACTTTCTTCCAGACTGCACTCATCGAGGAAGCCGAAGTGACAGTAGAAACGTAATCTCGCCAGCAAGTGCGTTTAGCATCACGTATGACACGGCGAGCAATAGCTCTCTTCTGCTTGAAATCAAGGAGTCTCTCTGTGGTTCTGTTATACCGATACCTGCCCCATGCAGCGCGTTTCAAACGCACTGCCCGAGCACAAGTAGGAGACCACCAAGGCACGCACTTCTGAGGATGCTTGCCCGAGGTTTGGGGAATAGAATGTGAAGCCGCTGTGAAGATGGAGGACGAAAAGAGATGTAAAACCTCATCAATGGAGGACGAGGTAGGAACCTCATGAAAGGCAGTAAGATGTGCGTAAAGGTCCCATTTCGCCCGGTCAAATTGCCAGCGTGGGCAATGAGGAGGTGGAGAAAACAAAGGGGACTTTAGGATAATTGGGAAATGATCGCTGTCATGTAAGTCCGGGAGGACAGACCAGGTGAAGTCAAGGACAGTTGATGAAGAGCAGATGGAAAGATCGATGCAGGAGAAAGAATGAGTTTGGGGATCAAAATGGGTAGGAGTACCCGTATTTAAAACATGGAGGGGAAGAGAAGCAAGAAATGCCTCCAACTGAATGCCACGGGAGTCACAGTGCGACCCTCCCCAGAGAAAGTGGTGCGCGTTAAAATCGCCAAGTAATAGAAGGGGTGGCGGTAAGGAAGAAACCAGAAAATCAACATCTGGGATAGACAATGCCCGCGAAGGGGAGAGATATAAATAACAGTGTGTATACCACTTATTCAAGTGGATACGAGCTGCTGTGTAATGTAAGGAAGAAGGGACATAGAGCTGACGGTATGGAACACCAGTGCGTATAAGGAGAGCACTTTCGTTAAAGGTTCCATCGGAAAAAGGATCCGATGAATATAACAAATTATAGCCTGAAAAGGGCCTGATAACAGTGGATTGTAATTTGGGTTCTTGCAAACAGACCCCAATAGGGAAAACTGGGAGAGCAACACCTGAAGCTCACCCCTGTTACCCCTGAGGCCTCGGATATTCCACTGCAAATAAGCCATGATTTATGGAGAAAAAGATAGAAGTGGAAGTGAGAGGAAGCTATGGACTAGGGTTAGAAAAGTCCACGTGTGGAGGCAGCGGAAGACCTGTAATCAGAGAGGGAGGAGGACGTTGTGAAGGAAGGGGGGGTTGAGACGAAGAAGAGAGATGAGGAACCTCAGATGGAGTAGTGTCCATCATCGGCCCAGTCTCTGAAATATATTCTGCAATAGCTTCCAGTGTTTCGGAAGTCAAAGATGCAGAATGGGAGACTACATTAGAAATGGAAGAAACTATCGGGAGTCTATAGACTGTACTAAAGTAGAGGACGAGGAGGTAGAAGAGGAAACTGTCGTAGGGACTTGGGAGGGGACAGGGGATGAAGGTAGTGTATGAGGAGGAGGATGAACCTCCACACACGTTACAGAACTAGTCGGAGGCGAAGAACCTGGCAATAGGGGGGGCGCTGAGGTTTAGGTGTAGGACGAGGACGTGTAGACTCAGAACTGTGCGAGTGAATAGAGGAAGGAGTGTGGATAGTATGGGAAGCCGAGGTAGGGACCTCGGAGCCAAGAACATCAAAAGGATTCGAGACAGGGGTGACGGAGGATGAGGCGACCACAGAGGAAGCCGTGGAAGTTGGGACCCCAGAAGCGGGGCGACGTTTAGCAATGCGAGAATAGGAAATACGGGGAAGTTTCCCTTGAAGGCGAAGATGAGAGACAGCCATAGCATAGGAGAAGCCTTCCGCCTCTTTGAGACAACGGATTTCCCGCTCATTCAGGTAAACCTGACAACGGCGAGAATATGAAGGATGTGCCTCATGACAGTTAAGGCAAGAGGGAGGTAGAGTACAAGAAGAACTGGCATGGTCGTCAGCACCACAGACTGGGCATTCGGCCATGGACCTGCAATATTTTGCTGGATGACCAATACGCCAGCAGTTTCTACACTGCTGCGGTGTAGGGGTCACCTTTCGAACTTGTAAACGTTGACCTGCAATGTAGACCGAAGGTGGCAGTTCTCGGCAGTCAAACGAGCTATATTGCAAGGATAACGTCTTCGCTTATTGGCTGGGAGGACAAAAGTGTCAACTTTAAGGATAGGGAGTTCTTGGAGCTCAAGCTGCTCGAAAATGTCATCACCACTTGTCTGGAAATTCCGTTGGACAATGGTGTGGGGCAAAATGACAGAACCACAACAAGAATTGAGGGAATGGTGCTTGTCAATAGTAACAGGTGTAGTATCAATGGTTGTAAGAAGAGAAAGATCGCGAGCTTGGCCAGCATTCTGGACCGTGATGATGCGAGTGCCGCTCTTGAGAGCGTGAAATGAGATGTTTTGACCAACGTGGCGTAGCAGAGCCTTACCAATACTACGGTCTGAAAGATAGGTATTAGGAGAAGTCGGTCGAAGAGTAAAAAACTTTGTCCATTGAGTAGTTTGAAACAAAGAGTTTAAGGGGAGTGCGTGACGAGCTTGTCGTTTCTGAGATGAACGAGAAGAAAGTGTCGAATCGTCATGTGTGGGTCTTGGTCATTTGGGTGTGGGACCAGGAGTGGTCCGATGCGAGACGGGCGAGCGATTCGAAAATTGCCGCACCGTCGAGGGAGAAGCCGGAATCAAGGTCAGAGAAGAGTGAAGGTCAGATGTATTGAAAGGGCCAGTCGGGTCCCTGGGACCTAAAGCAGGTGACGAACTGGCACCTGCTTCAGGTACAGGGGTATTAGGGTTGTCCGAAGAGTTATCCGTTATCAAGGTAGGGTCAGAACTAGGTGCGGTATCAAGGGGCCCGGGGGTAGAGTCACGGATTAGGGCATCCATGGTTAGGTTACTTCTTTTTTTTTGTTTTTAAGAAAAAAAAAATAAAATAAAATAAAAATAAAAAAAGAATAAAAAAAAGGGGGGAACGTGGAGGAATAGCTCCTAGGAGGAATGAAAGGGGCGTAAATCCCCCTCCGTGCCCAAGAGGACCTCAACACCGCAAGTAGTGCAGATGCTGCATGGAACCCGTGCCATACCCTACCTTTCATGCCAGTAAACCAGCAATCCAGGATAGCAACCTCACATCCACCGAGCCACCTCGGCGGACAAAAGAGAGGGCGGCCGGATATCCGCCACAAAGCATACCGCCTTCGGCCACCACCCCCAGAATCCGAAAGGTGGCCTCCAGAGATACACCCGTCGCCCGAAAGATACCCAAGGCCACCCCCCGGGAGAGCGGAGAGGGATCGGGACATCCCCAGGCGATCCAGATTCCACGGCAAACTACACCACCGCCAAGAACCTCAACGGAATAGGAATGGACCAGGGTACCCTTCCCCCTACCTAGGAACTAGAATGCCTGTGGAGAGAAGCTCCCAGGGTAAAAAAATGGGAAGGAAATAAAGGAGGGGGAGGAGGAAAGGGAAAAGGGAGGATGGGGAAGATGGGAAAAGGGAGGGGGGATTGGGGGGGTAATTAGGTTCGGTCTGAGGAAGAAGAACAAAAGGTCCAATTCCTCAGACCGATAGCCTCTTTACCTCGTCAAGGAGCCCCCCTTAAAGAGGAATAATAATAATAAAATAATAAAAAGTTATGGTTGATAATTTATAAAATAAGTAAAGTTACATATCTAAGTTATAAAGTTTGAATACAAGTTGAACATATCAATTAATTGTAGCAATTTATTGTAGCAATGCAACTAATTGAGTGAGATAATTTAAAACAATTAATTGCATTGCAGTTAGTTTACGTGGTCATTATAATCACTGTCTTTGCAGAGGCACTCAGATACGACAGCTGAGAATAAGTCCCTCCCAGCTGTCACTATCCCATTCACTTATACCTTCCAATTTATAAATATACATCAAACAAGCACAATAACATCACAGATTCCCAAACGAGAACCCTTGTACAGTGGTATCTTGACTTACGAGTGCCCCAACTTACGAGTTCTCCGAGTAAACGAGCCGTCGATTTTTTTGCTTTGAGTTGCGAGCCAGAATCAGAGTTACATGCAAGCTTCAGATATGCTGCCACTTGCAGGAGAGATGAAATATTAAAAACCTCAATAATAACCAATGTGTTTCAAATAGAGTTAGAGCTAAAGAAGGTGTGGCAATAATGTTGAATAATCAGTTATGGCAGGTAAAGCGGGAATATAAATGTATAAATTCAAGGATTATGTGGAGTAAAATAAAGGTTGGATGTGAAAAGTGGGTTATAGTAAGTGTTTATGCACCCGGAGAAGAGAGAAGTGTAGAGGAGAGAGAGAGAGATTTTGGGAAATGTTGAGTGAGTGTGTGGGGAGTTTTGAACAAAGTGAGAGAGTAATTGTGGTTGGGGATCTTAATGCTAAAGTGGGTAAAAATGTTGTGGAGGGAGTAGTAGGTAAATTTGGGGTGCCAGGGGTAAATGTAAATGGGGAACCATTAATTGAGCTATGTGTAGAAAGAGGTTTGGTAATAAGTAATACAGTGGTACCTCGACTTACGATATTAATCCTTCAGAGAGGGCATATCTTAAGGCGAAACAATCGTTACTCGAATCAATTTTCCCCATAAGAAATAATGGAAATAAATTTAATCCGTCCAAGACTTCCAAAAGTAGTTAAATAAAATATTTTTTAGAACTTTTGGACATTAAATAATACACAATTTAATGAAGAATACCTAAATACATATGTAAATATTGAACAATAACATGTCACTTACATTTATTGAAGAGTTGTTGATGTGTGGAGGACGGGAGAAGGTGGAGTAGTATGCTAGTGTTTGGAAGGGGAATCCCCTTCCATTAACACTGCAGGTGGTAAGTTCTTTTCTGGGGTTACTTCCCTTTTTTTTTGAATGCCACTAGGACCAGCTTGAGAGTCACTGGACCTCTTTCTAACAATAAATTTGTCCAGGGAGCTCTGTGTCTGGCGATTCTTTGACACATCCCTGAAATGACACACCACTGTGTCATTGTACAGGTTGCCAGCACGGCCTGCAACAGCATGGTTAGGGTGATATTCATCCATAAATGCTTGCACCTTGCTCCACATTCCACAAATGTCCTTAATCCTTGAAGAAGGCACATTCTTCCATTTTTGTTCCACCTCCTCCTCCTCCTCTGAACCATTGTCCTGACCACTGGTCTCTTGTTCCAGTTGCTGTTGAAGCTCTTGCAGATCTTCAGTGGTTAGCTCTTCCTTGTGCTCCTCCACCAACTATTCCACATCCTCACCACTCACCTCTAACCCCAAAGACTTGCCCAATTCCACAATTTCTTCCACAACAGGCTCAGGCTCAGGCTCAGGCTCAGGGTTCTGAGGCTCAGCCCCAAAACCTTCAAAATCCCTCTCTAGGACACAGTCTGGCCACAATTTTCCCCAGGCAGAGTTCAAAGTCCTGGTAGTCACTCCCTCCCAAGCCTTACCTATAAGGTTTACACAATGCAGCATATGGAAATGGTTTTCCAAAATTCTCTTAGGGTTATATTCATGTCTGTGGTCACATCAAAGCACTTTTGAAACATTGCTTTGGTGTAGAGTTTTTAAAGTTGGAAATGACCTGCTGGTCCATGGGCTGGAGGAGAGGAGTGGTATTAGGGGCAAGAACTTCACTTTGATGAATTTAAACTCCTCCACAATTTTCTCTACCAAGTTTGGAGGATGACAAGGAGCATTGTCCATTATCAGGAGGCACTTAAGTGGCAAATTATTGTCCAATAGATATTTCTTCACACTGGGGCCAAACACGCCATTGAACCAATCTAAGAAAATGTCCTTTGTGACCCATGCCTTTTGTTAGACCTCCACATCACACACAAGTTAGACTTGCTGACACCGCATCTGCCAAACACTCGTGGATTTTCAAAAGATACACTAGTAAAGGCTTCACTTTGCAATCACCACTGGCATTGGCACAAAGCATCAAAGTTAGCCTGTCTTTCATAGGCTTATGTCCTAGCTGTGCCTTTTCCTCCTGAGTAATGTAGGTCCTGTTGGGCATTTTCTTCCAAAACAGGCCTGTTTCATCACAATTAAACACTTGTTGGGGGAGGAATTGTTCAGCCTCTAGGTACTCCTGGAATTCAGGCACATTTTTCAGCCGCACTTTTGTCACAACTGGCTGCCTCACCATGCCTCACAACACTATGTATGCCAGTACGCTTCTTAAATTTTTGAAACCAGCCTCTGCTGGCTTTAAGTCGCTCACTTCATCACTCGTTGCAGGCATTTTCTTAAGGAGATCATCATGCAACTGCCTTGCTTTTTCACATATTATTGCCTCCGAAACAGTATCTCCTGCTAACTGTTTCTCGTTGATCCACACCAACAACAACCTTTCCACATTTTCCAGCACTTGTGGTCTGTGTTTTGTGATCACAGATGAACCTTTTGCAACAACAGCTTCCTTGATTTTACTTGAATTTTTCTTATCCACAATGGTAGCGATGGTAGAAAAGGGTTTACCATACAGCCTGGCCAGCTCACTGATACGCACTCCACTTTCATATTTTTCTATTATCTCCTTCTTCAGTTCTATCATACATATATTTCTGTTCCTCTTTGCCACAGGCTTAGCACTAGGATCTTTCCTTGGACCCATGGTAGCTTATTTAGCAGTTGCAAGCACTAAAAACAGTGGAATAATGACAATATACTGGTATGAATGCGTGGGTGGGTGGTCGCTCTCGCTTGTAAACAATAGCACTGACGCTCCCTGGAGTGCGCGCTCAGCTGGGCGCCAAGCGGACACGTCCGGTACGAATGTCGTTAGACGAATCAAACATCGTAAGTCGCATTCAAATTTCTTACGTTATAAATATCTGTTATCGAAAATAACGTAAGATGATAACATCGTAAGTCGAGGTACCACTGTACATATTTTATGAAAAAGAGGATAAATAAATATACAAGGTATGATATAGCACGTAAGGAAAGTAGTTTGTTGGATTATGTATTGGTGGATAAAAGGTTGATGGGTAGGCTTCAGGATGTACATGTTTATAGAGGGGCAACGGATATATCGGATCATTATTTGGTTGTAGCTACAGTTAGAGTAAAAGGTAGATGGGACAAAAAGAAAATGGCAACAGCAAGGTAAAAGTGTATAAACTAAGGGAGGAGGAAGTTAGAGTGAGATATAAGCAACTATTGGCAGAAAGGTGGGCTAGTGCAAGTATGAGTAGTGGGGGGAGGGGGGGGTTGAAGAGAGTTGGGATAGTTTTAAAAATGCAGTATTAGAATGTGGGGCAGAAGTTTGTGGCTATAGGAGGGCGGGTGCAGGAGGAAAGAGGAGTGAGTGGTGGAATGAAGTAAATGGTGTGATAAAAGAGAAAAAGGTAGCTTATGAGAGGTTTTTACAAAACAGAAGTGTTAATAGAAGAGCAGAGTATATGGAGAGTAAAAGAAAGGTGAAGAGAGTGGTGAGAGAGTGCAAAAGAAGAGCGGATGAAAGAATGGGCGAGGCTCTGTCAAGAAATTTTGCTGAAAACAAGAAAAATTTTTGGAGTGAGATAAACAAGGTAAGAAAGCCTAGGGAACGAATGGATTTGTCAGTTAAAAACAGTAGGGGAGTTAGTAGATGGGGAGCTGGAGGTATTGGGTAGATGGCGGGAATATTTTGAGGAATTTTTAAATGTCGATGAAAAAAGGGAGGCGGTAATTTTATGTACTGGCTGGGGAGGTACAA
>WNWK01049104.1:0-13318 GCA_009830355.1 Cherax destructor | reverse complement strand
AAATTTTTTCACCCTGAGTAGGGATTTTCCCGAAAGGGCCGTTGCCCCCCAAAAGGGTTAATTTTGTTTATTATGTCATATTAGATGAATTGTGTTAGATAAATAAACCATAGTTTTGATTTTGGTCCCCCCAAAAAAAACTCTCCTCCTCTCTCATGTACCAACAAGTCTTCAAAAAAAGTAAAACTGATTTAAATGTTCATTTATCCTTTAAAAATTATCTTTATATTATTTCTCATTTTTTTCTGTATGTAAAACTATATTTTACAAAAAATTTAAATTTTTTTGTGAATATTTTTGTGTGAAAAGGAAGTAATTGTAGTAGGGAACCAAAATTTTTTTAAAGTGGGGAAACATGTAGAGAGGTGTGGTAGGTTTTTGGGGGGTCCCAGGGAAATGAAAAGGGGAGCCCTTTGATTGAATTTTGTATAGGGGGTTTAGTTATAGGTAATACATATTTTAAAAAAAAGAGGAAAAATAAGTATACAAGATACAGTGGTACCCGACCGATGTTATCATCTTCGATTTTCGATAACCAAAAATTTTTTAACGTAAGAAATTTGACTGTGATTTTCGATGTTTGCCTTCTAAGAAATTTTAGGACGTGTCCCCCCCAACTAAGGGGCCTTTTCCAAAAAAACGCCCCTGTGTTTTTACAAATGGGGGGGAAACCCCCCCACCCCCACCCCATTACCGGTTTTGTCATTATTCCCTGTTTTTTTTCTTAAAATCTTAAAAAAACCCTGGGGGCCCAAAAATCCCATTTAACCCCGGTAAAAAATGTTTGGGGGGGGGGTAGCGGGGGTCGGGAAAATGAGAGGGGTGCAGGGAGTGAGCAGGGGTGCAGGGAGTGTGGGGTCCCCGGGGGTGTGGGGGGGCAGGGAAGGGAAAAGGATGCAAAGGGGGTGTACAGGGGTACAGGGAGTGTAAAGGGGTGCGGGGGGTGTGGAAAAAATGAAGGGGGGTAAACAGGGGTGCGGGGGGGGGCAGGGATGAAAGTGTTAAAAAAGTGCAGGGAGTGTAAGGGGGTGCAGGGAGTGTGGGAGGGGGTCGGGGGTGTAACAAGGATGCGGGGGTGTAGCAAGGATGCAGGGAGTGTAGCAAGGATGCAGGGAGTGTAGCAAGGATGCAGGGAGTGTAGCAAGGATGCAGGGAGTGAGCAAGGATGCAGGGAGTGTAGTAGGCATGCAGGGAGTGTAGCATTCATGCAGGGAGTGTAGCATTCATGCAGGGAGTGTAGCATTCATGCAGGGAGTGTAGCATTCATGCAGGAGTGTAGCATTCATGCAGGGAGTGTAGCATTCATGCAGGGTGTAGCATTCATGCAGGGAGTGTAGCATTCATGCAGGAGTGTAGCATTCATGCAGGGAGTGTAGCATTCATGCAGGAGTGTAGCATTCATGCAGGGAGTGTAGCATTCATGCAGGGAGTGTAGCATTCATGCAGGAGTGTAGCATTCATGCAGGGAGTGTAGCATTCATGCAGGAGTGTAGCATTCATGCAGGGAGTGTAGCATTCATGCAGGGAGTGTAGCATTCAAAGAAAAGGCCAGTAACCCCAGAAAAGAACTTGGTACCTGCAGTGTTAATGGAAGGATTCCCTTCAAACACTAGCATACTACTCCACCTTCTCCCCTCCTCCCGTCCTCCACACATCAACAACTCTTCAATAAATGTAAGTGACATGTTATTGTACAATATTTACATGTGTATTTAGGTATTCTTTATTAAATTCTGTATTATTTAATGTCAAAAAGTTCTAAAAAATATTTTATTTAACTACTTTTGGAAGTCTTGGACGGATTAAATTTATTTCCATTATTTCTTATGGGGAAAATTGATTCGTGTAACGATTGTTTCGCCTTAAAATATGCCCTCTCTGACGGATTAATATCGTAAGTCGGGGTACCACTGTATGATGTAGGGCAAAATGACAGTAGTTTGTTGGACTATGTATTGGTAGATAAAAGACTGTTGAGTAGACTTCAGGATGTACATGTTTACAGAGGGGCCACAGATATATCAGATCACTTTTTAGTTGTAGCTAAAGTGGGAGTAAAAGGTAGATGGGATACAAGGAAAATAGAAGGTTTATAAACTAAAAGAGGAGGCAGTTAGGGTAAGATATAAACAACTATTGGATGATAGATGGGCTAGTGAGAGTGTAGGCAATGGGGTCGAAGATGTATGGAGTATGTTAAGAATGTAGTGTTAGAGTGTTCAGCAGAAGTTTGTGGTTACAGGAAAGTGGGTGCGGGAGGGAAGAAGAGCGATTAGTGGAATGATAATGTAAAGAGAGTAGTAAGGGAGAAAAAGTTAGCATATGAGAGGTTTTTACAAAGTAGAAGTGATGCAAGGAGGGAAGAGTATATGAAGAAAAAAAGAGAGGTTAAGAGAGTGGTCAAGCAATGTAAAAAGAGAGCAAATGAGAGAGTGGGTGAGATGTTATCAACAAATTTTGTTGAAAATAAGAAAAAGTTTTGGAGTGAGATTAATAAGTTGAGGAAGCCTAGGGAGCAAATGGATTTGACAGTTAAAAATAGGAGAGGAGAGTTATTAAATGGAGAGTTAGAGGTATCGGGAAGATGGAGGGAATATTTTGAGGAGTTGTTAAATGTTGATGAAGACAGGGAAGCTGTGATTTTGTGTATAGGGCAAGGAGGAGTAACATCTTGTAGGAGTGTGGAAGAGCCAGTTGTGAGTGCGGGGGAAGTTCGTGAGGCAGTGGGTAGAATGAAAGGGGGTAAGGCAGCTGGGATTGATGGGATAAAGGTAGAAATGTTAAAAGAAGGCGGAGATATAGTTTTGGAGTGGTTGGTGCTATTATTTAATACTACATGTATGGAAGAGGGTAAGGTACCTAGGGACTGGCAGAGAGCGTGTATTGTTCCTTTGTATAAAGGCAAAGGGGACAAAAGAGAGTGCAAAAATTATAGGGGAATAAGTCTGTTGAGTATACCAGGTAAAGTGTATGGTAGAGTTATTATTGAAAGAATTAAGAGTAAGACGGAGAGCAAAATAGCATTTGAACAAGGTGCTTTAGGAAAGGTAGGGGGTGTGCAGACCAAGTGTTTGCAGTGAAACATATAGGTGAACAGTATTTGGATAAGGGTAAAGAGGTTTTTGTGGCATTTATGGATTTGGAAAAGGCGTATGATAGGGTGGATAGGGGGGCAATGTAGCAGATGTTGCAGGTGTATGGAATAGGAGGTAGGTTACTGAAAGCAGTGAAGAGCTTTTATGAGGATAGTGAGGCTCAGGTTAGAGTGTGTAGGAGAGAGGGAGATTATTTCTCAGTAAATGTAGGCCTTAGACAAGGATGTGTGATGTCACCGTGGTTGTTCAATATATTTATAGATGGGGTTGTAAGAGAAGTGAATGCGAGGGTCTTGGCAAGAGGTGTGGAGTTAAAAGACAAAGAATCAAATACGAAGTGGGAGTTGTCACAGTTGCTTTTTGCTGATGACACTGTGCTTTTGGGAGATTCTGAAGAGAAGTTGCAGAGGTTGGTGGATGAATTTGGTAAGGTATGTAAAAGAAGAAAATTGAAAGTGAATATAGGAAAGAGTAAGGTGATGAGGATAACAAAAAGATTAGGTGACGAAAGATTGGATATCAGATTGGAGGGAGAGAGTATGGAGGAGGTGAATGTATTCAGATATTTGGGAGTGGACATGTCAGCAGATGGGTCTATGAAGGATGAGGTGAATCATAGAATTGATGAGGGGAAAAGGGTGAGTGGTGCACTTCGAGTCTGTGGAGACAAAGAACTTTGTCCAAGGAAGTAAAGAGGGAATGTATGAGAGTATAGTTATACCAACACTCTTATATGGGTGTGAAGCATGGGTGATGAATGTCACAACGAGAGCGGCTGGAGGCAGTGGAGATGTCATGTCTGAGGTCAATGTGTGGTGTGAATATAATGCAGAGAATTCGGAGTTTGGAAATTAGGAGGAGGTGCGGGATTACCAAAACTACTATTCAGAGGGCTGAGGAGGTTGTTGAGGTGATTCGGACATGTAGAGAAAATGGAACGAAACAGAATGACCTCGAGAGTGTATAAATCTGTAGTGGAGGAAAGGCAGGGTAGTGGTCGGCCTAGGAAAGGTTGGAGGGAGGGGGTAAAAGAGGTTTTGTGTGCGAGGGGCTTGGATTTCCAGCAAGCATGCGTGTGAGTATTTGATAGGAGTGAATGGAGACAAATGGTTTTTAATACTTGACGTACTGTTGGAGTGTGAGCAAAGTAACATTTATGAAGGGATTCAGGGAAACCGGCAGGCCGGACTTGAGTCCTGGAGATGGGAAGTACAGTGTCTGCACTCTGAAGGAGGGATGTTAATGTTGCAGTTTTATAACTGTAGTGTAAAACACCCCTCTGGCAAGACAGTGATGGAGTGAATGATGATGAAAGTTTTTCTTTTTCGGGCCACCCTGCCTTGGTGGGAATCGGCCGATGTGTTAATAAAAAAATAAAATTTTGTGTGGAAACGGATTAATTGTATTTACATTATTTCTTATGGGAAATAATGGTTCGACTTTCGGCCAGTTCGAGTTAAGGCCTAGCTCCTGGAATGGATTGCGGCTGATATTCGGGGGTCCACCATACACTCATTACTTACCTTAAAATATTTGTAGTTTTAATATAGGGTTAAAAGTGAATAGTATTATTTTGTAGAAAGTCAGATGTGTAGACTGTATGGTAGCCCACCTGGCCACCCCACACACTACAACATTTAAAGCCCCCTAGAGTGATAAAATACATATACATTACACTCATTACTTACCTTAAAATATTTGTAGTTTTAATGTATGGTGAGAAGTGAGTAAACGAAATAAAAACGAATAAACGAGAGAGAGCGAATAAATGAGAGGACAAAGCCTCAGAGTATGTAAACAAACAGACGAATGCGTCTGGTTATGGTTGATACACGTTCATTCCCATATTTGTGAATCTTGTACCATAATATAAACTCCTTACATTGTGTACAAGTTGTCTCCACATTGGTAAAGTATAACAAATAAAGAGCAACATTTCCATTCTCATGTAACGCATCATTTTTAGAAGGAATGACACTCTGAGTGAAGGCATATGAAAGGAATAATTTTCTACAGTTACCCTCAGTAATACTATTGTGTACACATTTTCTTAGGAGTTGAACTAGAGAAAACGTTATACTTTCCAACATTCCGACAAGATGACTGGAAAAACATCTCATATTTATGTTAATTTATTATACTGTGGCTGTATTTATCATGTTTAAATGTTACATAGTGTGTTTATTACATAATTTTTAAAAAATGTCATCAATGGATTAATGAAAATGTCTCTAATAATGTAATATATGACATTTAACCTTTTGACTGTTTCTTTCATATACAGTGGTACCCCGACTTACGATATTAATCCGTCAGAGAGGGCATATTTTAAAGCGAAACAATCGTTAAACGAATCAATTTTCCCCATAAGAAATAATGGAAATAAATTTAATCCGTCCAAGACTTCCAAAAGTAGTTAAATAAAATATTTTTTAGAACTTTTCGACATTAAATAATAAATAATTGAATAAAGAATACATAAATACACATGCAAATATTGTACAATAACATGTCACTTACATTTATTGAAGAGTTGTTGATGTGTGGAGGACGGGAGGAGGGAGAAGGTGGAGTAGTATGCTAGTGTTTGGAAGGGAATCCCTTCCATTAACACTGCAGGTGGTAAGTTCTTTTCTGGGGTTACTTCCCTTTTCTTTGAATGCCACTAGGACCAGCTTGAGAGTCACTAGACCTCTTTCTAACAACAAATTTGTCCAGGGAGCTCTGTGTCTGGCGATTCTTTAACACATCCCTGAAATGACACACCACTGTGTCATTGTACAGGTTGCCAGCACGGCCTGCAACAGCATGGTTAGAGTGATATTCATCCATAAATGCTTGCACCTTGCTCCACATTCCACAAATGTCCTTAATCCTTGAAGAAGGCACATTCTTCCATTTTTGTTCCACCTCCACCTCCTCCTCTGAACCATTGTCCTGACCTCTGCTCTCTTGTTCCAGTTGCTGTTGAAGCTCTTGCAGATCTTCAGTGGTTAGCTCTTCCTTGTGCTCCTCCACCAACTGTTCCACATCCTCACCACTCACCTCTAACCCCAAAGACTTGCCCAATTCCACAATTTCTTCCAAAACAGGCTCAGGCTCAGGCTCAGGGTTCTGAGGCTCAGCCCCAAAACCTTCAAAATCCCTCTCTAGGACACAGTCTGGCCACAATTTTCTCCAGGCAGAGTTCAAAGTCCTGGTAGTCACTCCCTCCCAAGCCTTACCTATAAGGTGTACACAATGCAGCATATGGAAATTTTTTCAAAATTCTCTTAGGGTTATGTTCATGTCTGTGGTCACATCAAAGCACTTTTGAAACATTGCTTTGGTATAGAGTTTTAAAGTTGGAAATGACCTGCTGGTCCATGGGCTGGAGGAGAGGAGTGGTATTAGGGGGCAAGAACTTCACTTTGATGAATTTAAACTCCTCCACAATTTTCTCTACCAAGTTTGGAGGATGACAAGGAGCATTGTCCATTATCAGGAGGCACTTAAGTGGCAAATTATTGTCCAATAGATATTTCTTCACACTGGGGCCAAACACTTCATTGAACCAATCTAAGAAAATGTCCTTTGTGACCCAAGCCTTTTGTTAGACTTCCACATCACACACAAGTTAGACTTGCTGACACCGCATCTGCCAAACACTCGGGATTTTCAAAAAGATACACCAGTAAAGGCTTCACTTTGCAATCACCACTGGCATTGGCACAAAGCATCAAAGTTAGCCTGTCTTTCATAGGCTTATGTCCTGGCTGTGCCTTTTCCTCCTGAGTAATGTAGGTCCTGTTGGGCATTTTCTTCCAAAACAGGCCTGTTTCATCACAATTAAACACTTGTTGGGGGAGGAATTGTTCAGCCTCTAGGTACTCCTGGAATTCAGGAACATATTTTTCAGCCGCACTTTTGTCACAACTGGCTCCCTCACCATGCCTCACAACACTATGTATGCTACTTGATTCTTAAATTTGTAAAACCAGCCTCTGCTGGCTTTAAATCGCTCACTTCACTCGTTGCAGGCATTTTCTTAAGGAGATCATCATGCAACTGCCTTGCTTTTTCACATATTATTCCCTCCGAAACAGTATCTCCTGCTAACTGTTTCTCGTTGATCCACACCAACAACAACCTTTCCACATTTTCCAGCACTTGTGGTCTGTGTTTTGTGATCACAGATGCACCTTTGCAACAACAGCTTCCTTGATTTTACTTGAATATTTCTTATCCACAATGGTAGCGATGGTAGAATAGGGTTTACCATACAGCCTGGCCAGGTCACTGATACGCACTCCACTTTCATTTTTTTCTATTATCTCCTTCTTCACTTCTATCGTACATATATTTCTGTTCCTCTTTGCCACAGGCTTAGCACTAGGATCTTTCCTTGGACCCATGGTAGCTTATTTAGCAGTTGCAAGCACTAAAAACAGTGGAATAATGACAATATACTGGTATGAATGCGTGGGTGTGGGTGGGTGGTCGCTCTCGCTTGTAAACAATAGCACTGACGCTCCCTGGAATGCGCGCTCAGCTGGGCGCCAAGCGGACAGGTCCGGTACGAATGTCGGTAAACGAAGCAAACATCGTAAGTCACAATCAAATTTTACGTTATAAATATCGGTTATCGAAAATAACGTAAGATGATAACATCGTAAGTCGGGGTTCCACTGTATATACATCTTACGAGCCAGTGTTTTTGACGCATTAATATGCCAAAATTCTAGCGGCTTCAAATCAAGCGGGAGAAAGCTGGTAGGCCCACATGTGAGAGAATGGGTCTGTGTGGTCAGTGTGCGCAGTATAAAAAGAATCCTGCAGCATGCAGTGCATAATGAGAAAAAAAAACTCCGACTGTGTTTTTGGATTAACCCTTAACCCTTTGGGGGTCGACAGGCCTTCTCGGAAACGTGTTCCTGGGGTCGAAAATTTTTTGGAAAAACAAAAATTAATTTTTTCTTATGGAATGATAAAGAATCTTTTTCTGATCATAACGCCACCAAAATTATGAAATTTGATTGAAAACTAACGGAATTATGCTTTTGCGAAGTTCGCGGAATCTATGACACTGACACATCGGCGATTTCACCCACTTCGAGCCCTATTTTCGACAAATTCCAATGTTTCAGTCTCCTAAAATTATAGCTATTTTGCTAGAACTTCATTTCTTCTATCGATTGAGTACAAGAAACTGCCTATTTACCAATTTCATCTACCCATAATAGTGGTCAGAAAATGACAATTTTCCAATTTCACACAAATTTCAAACGATGCCAATTTCAAAATAGAGTCCAGAGTAAACAAGGCAGACATTCCTGGCACTAAAATAACATGTTATCTGTTCATTAGCCACGTCTCCAGGCTCCTGTTCCATTACTTTTGCTTTCCATTTTGAATTTTATTCTCACACAAAAATAATAGATTTACTGTTATGTATACAACTGCATCATTGTAAAAATGGTATAAATAATATCAGAGCACTTGTGCATGAATATAAGACTCGCCAGTTGATGTGTATTGGACCCATGGTGTGATTTGTTTACTCTTGAACATCGTCAAAATCGAACATTTTCGCTACTTTGAGCTCAATTTCAAGGTACTTGTCATTGTTATACCAATCAAAATCATCTCTATTTCTGTAATATATCTTCCATTCTATCAAATAAGACCAAGAAAACGAGAATACATCAATAAATACCATACGAAAATCGACTGCAAAGTCGCTGTTTTAATAAAAAAAAACGGTCAGTTTTTTTTTCTCTCATTATGCAGTGTGCTGCAGGATTTTTTATACTGCGCACACTGACCACACAGACCCATTCTTTCATATGTATGCCTACCAGACGTTTTCTGCTTAAATTGAGGCCACTAGAATTTGGGCGTACTAGTACGGCACCAACCCCTGCTCGTAAAACGTACTAGTACGGCACTGACCCCGAAAGGGTTAAACGGTCCAAATGTACATAGTATACGTTTGCTCGCTCAGTGCCC
This sequence comes from Cherax destructor, assembly GCA_009830355.1. NCBI lineage: Eukaryota > Metazoa > Arthropoda > Malacostraca > Decapoda > Parastacidae > Cherax > Cherax destructor. The sequence continues at coordinate 4,235 of WNWK01049104.1, read as the reverse complement.
CGAATATTTTGAAAAAAAAAAAATTTAGAAATAAAGAGCACATTTTTTTAAGTGTTATAGGATAAAAAAAAATTTAGGGTCAGTACTTACCGAGATATGAGACGGAGAAGTTGGTACTGGATGCTCACCTGACAGCAACAGGAGTCCTGCCGCTTGCAGAATTGTTGCCGATATACCTTTTTTTCTCTTTTTTTATTATTTTATATAATTTTTATGTTCTGATAATTGCAATTTATAGTAGTTCTTGTGATTTCATAGCCAATCTTTGTTCTGACGCTAATATTAGGTGCTGAAATTTTACTCAATAATAATAATGATAGTGCATAATAATAATAATAATAATAATAATAATAGTGCATAATAATAATAATAATAATAATAATAATAATAGTGCATAATAATAATAATAATAATAATAATAATAATAATAATAATAATAATAATAATAATAATAATAATCATAGTGCATAGTAATAATAATAATAATGATTCAAGGATTATGTGGAGTAAAATAAAGGTTGGATGTGAAAAGTGGGTTATAGTAAGGGTTTATGCACCTGGAGAAGAGAGAAGTGTAGAGGAGAGAGAGAGATTTTGGGAAATGTTGAGTGAGTGTGTGGGGAGTTTTGAACCAAGTGAGAGAGTAATTGTGGTTGGGGATCTTAATTCTAAAGTGGGTAAAAATGTTGTGGAGGGAGTAGTAGGTAAATTTGGGGTGCCAGGGGTAAATGTAAATGGGGAACCATTAATTGAGCTGTGTAGAAAGAGGTTTGGTAATAAGTAATACAGTGGTACCTCGACTTACGATATTTTTTCATTCCAGAATACTGTTCAAGTGCCATTACCAAACGAATTTATCCCCTTAAGGAATGATATAAAATAGACTAGTCCTTTTAGATCCCCAAAATTACACTTACAAAAGCGTTTAAAAAAATAAACTTACATAAAAGGGTGAGTTTGGGGACCATCGTAAGTCGAGGTACCACTGTACATATTTTATGAAAAAGAGGATAAATAAATATACAAGGTATGATATAGCACGTAAGGAAAGTAGTTTGTTGGATTATGTATTAGTGGATAAAAGGTTGATGGGTAGGCTTCAGGATGTACATGTTTATAGAGGGTCAACGGATATATCGGATCATTATTTGGTTGTAGCTACAGTTAGAGTAAAAGGTAGATAAGACAAAAGAAAATGGCAACAGCAAGTAAGAGAGGGTAAAGTGTATAAATTAAGGGAGGAGGAAGTTAGGGTGAGATATAAGCAACTACAGTAGGGCCCCGCTTTTCGGCGTTTTGTCTTTCGGCGTTCCGTTCATCCGGCGAGTTCAAATTATGACCAAAACTTTTGTATACAGCGAGCGTCTTTCAGATACGGCGCGCGCCACCCGGTTTGTTTACATTTTCCGTGAGCACATCTCTCTATTATGTAATCATCACTCTTGGGCACATTAAATGTCCAATTTTACGTCAATATAGACATTTTCATTAATCAATCTATGATATATTCTTCAAAATTATATGAGAAACACGTTACATAGCATATAAACATGCTGTTTATATGCTATGTAGTGTGGTTGCCGGGCGGAGGGAAAACATTACGTAATACTAATAATAATCACTCTTGGCACATTAAATGTCTTATTTTACGTTAATATAGACATTTTCATTACTCCATCTATGATATTTTCTTCAAAATTATAAAAGAAACACGTTAAAAGCATATAAACATGCTGTTTATATGCTATGGTGTTCCGGGCGGAGGAAAACATAACGTAATATTAATAATAATCACTCTTAGGCACATTAAATGTCTTATTTTACGTTAATATAGACATTTTCATTAATTCATCTATGATTTTTTCTTCAAAATTATATAAGAAACATGTTACATAGCATATAAACATGCTGTTTATATGCTATGGTGTTGCCGGGCGGAGGGAAAACATTACGTAATATTAATAATAATCACTCTTGGGCACATTAAATGTCTTATTTTACGTTAATATAGACATTTTCATTAATTCATCTATGATATTTTCTTCAAAATAATAAAAAAAAACGCGTTACATAGCATATAAACATGATACATACACCCACAGAATAAAAATTGACAAATATGATATTTGTTTACCAAACGACTTTGTAGAAGTCGGAAGAATTACGTTTTCTCTAGTCAAACATTGAGGGATAACTGTGAAAAATATTCCTTTCATATGCCTTCACTCTATATATAGTTATTCACGACCCTTGTGGGTTTAGCACTTCTTTTATTATGATAATAATAATGGTAATACTATCATTAACTCTAAAAATAGTGTGTTGCATGAGAATGGGAGTGTTGCTGTTTGTTTATTTTGTACTAACTTGTACACAATGTAAGAGTATTTGTATTGTGAGGTAATTATTATTATAATAAAAAAAATTATTTTGAGGTAAAAGTCTCATAAACTCTTACAAACGTATGTGAATGAACTAAAAGTGGACACGTATTAATCGCATTCATTTCGCCTGACCGAGTGATCGCCCACTACCTGTTCAGTTTGTTTTTTTACTTTGTCTAAACTCCGTATCTCGTTCTCTCGTTTACTCTTTCGTTTACTAGTTGGCTCTCATTGACTATGGCGTCTAAGCTTAGTTGTGATAAAAAGAGGAGTCGTAAGCCTCTTACTTTAAGTGCCAAGTTAGAAATGATTAAACTCAGTGAACTGACTTTTTTGGGTTATCCTGGGTTGTCTACGCATATTTGTTATGTATGATAATCTATGTAACTGTATTTGTGTATACGTACCTGAATGAACTTACTAACAAGGTACAGTAGAACGTCATTTAGCACGAGATTATGTTGCACGTTACCGGTATTGCACGATTTAAGATTTGCGACACATTATCATCTTACACGACGTAAAGATGATATTACACGGTTCGGCAGGAGGGGAAAAGTTTTGAGTGCATGGTTATTTACTGCCTAAGAATCCTCATGCTTTGAGGAAAAGGGAATTTGTTTTCCTTCTTGCAAACTAAGTTTATTCAGATACACGGGGCCAGGAGCTGAGTCTCGACCCCTGCAACCACAATTAGGTGAGTACAGTTACATACATTATCATACATAGCAGCATATGTGTAGAGAACCTAGGATAACCCAAGTCAGTCAATGGAAATACTACTGTCACTCTGACTTTTTTGGGTTATCCTAGGTTCTCTACACATACTATGTATGATAATCTTCGTAACTGTATCTGTGTATACCTGAATAAACTTAGTTTGTGGGAAGGAAAAACAAATAACCATTCTCACAAGCAGTCTTGTACTACTACTGTTGTGGTTCAGCAGACACTACCCGCCTTACCCAGCCACCACGGACCCCACCACCCCAGCATTCGTACGTATTTCATACGCGTCAATTAGTCCTGGCTACAAGCCAGCCAGCTGTGTGTGTGAAGAATAAGAGTGAATTGTGTTTTGATCTTGAATTAACGAAGAAAACACAGATATTAGACAAGACATAACCTGTGGCCGTAATGAAGTGTTACTTTGTACACAAAAAAAGATGTAAACATAAGTTTGTGTGACTGACTGACTGACTGACTTGACTGACTGACTGACTTGACTGACTGACTGACTGACTGACTTGACTGACTGACTGACTGACTTGACTGACTGACTGACTGACTGACTTGACTGACTGACTGACTTGACTGACTGACTGACTTGACTGACTGACTGACTGACTTGACTGACTTACTGAATGACTTGACTGACTTACTGAATGACTTGACTGACTTACTGAATGACTTGACTGACTTACTGAATGACTTGACTGACTTATTGAATGACTTGACTGACTTACTGAATGACTTTACTGACTTACTGAATGACTTGACTGACCTACTGAATGACTTGACTGACTTACTGAATGACTTGACTGACTTACTGAATGACTTGACTGACTTACTGAATGACTTGACTGACTTACTGAATGACTTGACTGACTTACTGAATGACTTGACTGACTTACTGAATGACTTGACTGACTTATTGAATGACTTGACTGACTTACTGAATGACTTGACTGACTTACTGAATGACTTACTGAATGACTTGACTGACTTACTGAATGACTTGACTGACTTACTGAATGACTTGACTGACTTACTGAATGACTTGACTGACTTATTGAATGACTTGACTGACTTACTGAATGACTTTACTGACTTACTGAATGACTTGACTGA
>WNWK01049103.1:0-13318 GCA_009830355.1 Cherax destructor | reverse complement strand
TTGCTTTCGGTCACAAACCCCTCAAAATCATGAAATTTATTTCAGAAAACACTTCCATCTGTGTTAGATATCCCCGAGGAAAAAAGGGAGCCCCAGATGCCCAAGGAGTCAGAAATTTTCCCGCTAGGCAGGGAACAAGGACTACTGAACCACCCAACAATGCACCACTGGCTCCCCTTTTTTTTTTATACTCGCACACTGACCAAAAGCCCTTTTTCCCCTTCACAGGGAGCCTACCAGCTTTCCCTGCTTGATTTGAGGCCCCCAGAATTTATGCGTATTAATACTTTGGGAAAACGGGGGCCCCTCGTTGGGACGTATAAAACGACCAAATAGTAAAAGGGGTTTAAATTACATAACGCTTTGTTTAAAATTTTTTGGGGCATAAATTTTTTCTTACTTACCCCTTTGTTTTGGGCATCAAAAAAAAAATTTTGGAAAAATTTAAACTCAGTGAACATGGTATGTCGATGGTAAAAAGGGGGTCTGGGGGGCCCTTAAAAAATCATGTAGCTATAGGTTGTTTTTGAAAAACCCGGCTACCTACACCTGACTTCCTACAAAAAAGTACTACAGGGGGCCCTTTTAAAAATTAATCCTTTCCCAAAAGGGGAATTAATCTGAATCTTTCTTTTTCTAAAAACCCCTTTTCCCCCGAAAAAAAATAAAATTTAAATTTTTCCAAAAAAAAAAATCACCAAAAAAAAAAAAAAAAACATTTTCTTACCTTTTTTTGAAGGGCTTGCAGGATCTGTAAGATATGAAAGATGATTGGAGAGGTGTTAGTGGTTGGAAGGGGAATCCCCCCCAAAAAAAGGGCTTCAGGTGACAAGTCCCTCTCTGGGGTTATTTCCCCTTTTTGGTTTTTTAAAAACTGGGGCCAGCTTGGGGTCACTAGACCCCCGCCTGGTGAAGTAGCTGTCCACAGTCCTTTGTTTCTGGCGACTCTTCAACACTTTTCTGAAGTCCCCAAATGGCCCCTGTCACTGAAGTGGTTGCACAGAAGGCTCATTTCAGCTTGCCAGGGGGGTATCTTTCAACAAATGTCTGAAAATAAAATTCCCCCTTTTTACACATCTCCTTAACCCTTTTAAGAAGGCACCCCCTTATCTCTCTCTTCCCCTTTTTTGAAGAAAAAAACCCCAGTTTTGGGCTGTTGTTTTCCCCCGATAAGCTTTTTTGGGTCTTTTTAAAAGGGTTAAAAACTACCCCCGTGCTCCTCCACCAACTCTTCCACATCCTCCCCAACCCCCTCCAACCCCAGGCTTTTCCCCCCCACAATACCCTTTCCCCAACATGTTCCACAACAGGCACAGGGTCTAGGAAGCTTCTTTGGGCCATGGTATTATTTCCGTGGCAATAACTAAAAACCCCCAAAAAACACCCAAAAATATTGTGAATCTTTGGAGCGCGCTGGGTAATGTTTTTCAATGGTAAACAACGCTTCACTGGCGTCCTGCACTTGCGCGGGCAGGCGGACGCGTCTAATACCTTTTGGTAACCGGGGGCTTTTTTTGCAACCGATTACCCTAAAAACTTACGTTTTCCAAACTTTTCCCAGGACCTTTTTTAACCCCCGGGGCCACTGTACTCACCTTTAACCCTACATTTAGACTACAAATATTTTAAAAAGGGAAGTAATGAATGTACTGTGTATGTATTTTACTTTTTATTGTGTTTTTTTAAAGATTAGTTCTATTACTAACCCAATTTAAGTTAGTGTAAACTTGAAATTTTGCCTGTTGTGGAATCAACTGTGGTTTTTGGGGAAATCCCTGGGGGTTGGGGTTTAGTGGCCAGGATGTGGAAGAGTTGGTGGATGACCACAGGAAAGAAATTAACCACTGAAGAGCTGCAACACTATAGTTATTCTCTATAAATGTATTTTTTGTTAATTTTTTTTGGGTGTCTGGAAAAAGGAATAATTGGATTTTTCATTATTTCTTATGGGGAAAAATTACAGTGGTCCCTGGTTTTTTGTTTAAAACTCCAAACTCGAACATTTATGTAAGTGTATTTTTAAAGGCCCGTTGCAAGTGTATTTTTTGGGGGGCTGAAAAGGGCTAACCTATGTGACATTATTTCTTAAAAGTAAATTTTGTTTAGTAATGGCATTTTTAACATTCTGGGAAAAGGGGAAAAACCCAGGGACCGGGACCCCCAGTTTTTCCCATATCGGATTTTGGGGCCCAACCCTTTTGGAATGGATTGAATGAAAACCAAAAGGGATCACTTTATAAAACATACGAAAAAAAACCCAAAAATCACTTTTTTAATCCAAAATTATGATCGGTTTTTTTCTCAAGGGACTCGTGCCCAAATTTTTTTTTGGTTCACACTTACCACATAGATGTATTCTCTCATATCTAGGCCCAAAACCGTTTACAGTTTATCTGGGTAGTGAGCTCATGAGGTGATCAACGGGTTGGACCCTGGCTTCAAAGCCGGAAAATCTAGGGACAACCCTGAAAAAGGGGTTTAAGGGGGTTTAAATGTCCCTAAAATTTTGGGGGCATAATGATGTATTTTTTACAAAAACAGTTCTTTTTAAATTTTAACAGATTCCCATAACCCCAGTAACTACAGACTATCAAAACCTTTCAAAACAAAATTTTTTTTAAAGAAAAAGCTTTCTACTTAAAAGATTTCTTTTTTTTTTTTTTTCTTTGGGCCCAAACTTCCTTATCTTCTGGGCATAAGACTACCTTCATATTTTTTGGGAAAATTTTAATTGAATTATGACTTTTAGTTTTTCCCCCTGACATTATCTGGGCTACTACCCCCTTCCCCTGCCCCTTGTAATGGTGCTAAGGACCATTTTAATGTGAATGTTGGAGGATGCTTTGTTTACTTAGTTCCAGTCAATTTTCCGACTGATGAAGTTAAACTGATTGAGCATCCTTTCACATTAGCTATTTCTTAGGTTTTCTAGGCATGGATTTATGCCTGTCTGTACTTCAATGAAGTTGTGATCAGAGTATATTTTAAGTGATGTTAGTTCTGATTAGTTTCTCATTGTTTGTGAAAATCAAGACTAGTGTACAGTATTTTCTTTTTTAGTAGGTTCTGTTATCTGTTGATTTATAGGAAAAGGTCTCCAGTATGTGTCTGTTGGGATAATGTACTTCCTGGTACTATTTCTGGTACAAATGCTCTTGTCTACCATCATTCATTTAATAACAAAAAGGCACAATACCATGACTGGAACAATCACACACAACCCGCACATAGAAGAGAGGAGCTTACGACGACGTTTCGATCCGACTTTGGGCCATTTACAAAGTCACACTAACACAAAGAACAGGTAGAAGGGGTTTTATATAGGCCAGCAGACGGAAGGAAAGAAAGTGGAGGAGTAAAGTGGAAGTAGTAGTGGTAGTGGAAGTGAGTGGTAGTGGAAGAGTAGTGGTAGGGAAGAGTAGTGGTAGTGGGAAAAGTAGTGGGGGTCAGTCATATTCTGGGAAAGAGGAGCACTGCAAAAAACTGGCGGCCCGCATAGGGTAAGGACAAGAACACAGAGGGGGACAAAATTAAAATAAAATAAAGAGGGACAAATACAAGGCAAAGAAAGAAAGAAAACCCAGAGGAGAAAGAAGAAAGAAAGAGGAGAAGGGGAAGAATAGAAGGGGAAGGAATCGGTTAAGTCACGGGTGTTCTGAAGTTTGGAGCATTTAACAATGTAATGGGAGAGGAAAGCATCTAAGAGACAAAGCCAAGGCTAAGATTCATACAGGAAAAGTTGTGTATAAGGGGGATTCAACCAGACAACACGGGAAAGTTGGACTAGGGTAGACAGTTTTAGCAGAAGACCAATCAATAGGATGACTGTGTTCTTGTCCTTACCCTATGCAGGCCCAGCTTTATTGCAGTGCTCCTCTTTCCAGAATAAGACACTCCACTACTACTACTTACACTACCACTACTACTTCCACTACCACTAAAATAAGACATTTAATGTGCCCAAGAGTGATTATTATTATGTAGTATTACTATGGCATTAAGACTAAAGGGACACTCTTAGTGATTTTAATGTGTACCTGCATGCCAGCACAGTGTGTAAGTACATATATTTAGGTACAGGTACACAAGTATTATTATCAGAACACACAAAATATGCAATAACTTTAAAACACTAGAAATTTTGGAAAGTTTCAGACATATAGAGAGACGTGCTCACGGAGAATGTAAAAAAACCCGGGGTGCCGCTCGTTGTATTTGAAAGAACGCCGCTGTATAGAAAGTTTTGTCATAATTTGAAATCGCCGTATTAGCTGAACGCCGTAAGGTGAAAGGGTAAAATGTTGCCCTACTGTATAATAAACTTGAATAATATATGATATTAAAATTTTCATTGCATCTTGATTTTCAATGGAATGGGACCAACACAATACTTTGTGTTACAACAGCTTCAATGATATGACCAGTTAATGCAACCCTTTAGTGGGATTCATTACAGTGGTCCCCGCCAACGAAAAATTCATTCCAGAAGCCTGCTCAAGTGCCATTACACGTAGATTTGTCTATTTCAGACCCCCAAAAAAACACTTCCACAAGCCCTTACAATATTATACTTACATAATTGTACGATTTCCGGGTGCTCGTTAGGCGGGGACCACTGTACTTCTAATAACTGAGGCTTCGCTGTAACTGTCCAAAGCTCTCTAGCAGAGCAGTGCCTGCATTCTGAAGGTGGGGTGGGATGTTATCCCTTGAGGTGAGCTAATGGTGATGAGTGACTTTTGGGTGAAAGTATTTTCTTCTTGGGTCACCCTCCCTTTGGTGGGAGGCAGCTGATGAGTTAAAAAAAAATCCTTTAACATTTTAAATGTCACATTTTCCCCACATAGGCAGGCATGGATTGACTGGAAAATGGTCCCACTAATAGGTAAAGATAGACAGTGTAGAACTTATCACGACTTGAGAAAACTCTGCAGACTGTGTATGTTCACAATTAACAGGAGAAAAAAGTTTCTATTAATCACTTTTAAATTTCTTATAAATAATGGAAACGGATTATTCACGTGTTTCCTTCAAACCATTCGAGAATATTCTTATGTTACTAATAATAAAATATAGCAAAATAATTTAAGTCTCAATAGCATACCTGGTGAAGACCTGCTGTGCCACTGGGTACTGCAGCAGAGGTGGAAGTGGTAGATGCTGGGTGATGGTCACTAGTATTGCTCTTGGTAGCTGTGGAGAGGAGGTTTTGGCCGAGAATAGCTCGGAAATTGTCCCAATAGTTGTTGGCTCTAGTCCCAGGAGGAACCTGAGGAAAAATAATCAACTTAGAGATGCATTCTTCATCTACTAACCTATTTAAAAAAATTTTAAACACGTTGGCCATTTCTCACCGAGGCAGGGTGACCCAAAAGAAAGAAACCCAAAAGAAAGAAAACTTTCATCATTCAACACTTTCACCCCTCACTCAAACATAATCACTGTCTTTGCAAAGGTGCTCAGGGTACGACAGCTTAGATAAAAATATTTACTACATTGAGCCACAATCAATATTTAAAAATGTAAATGAATTATACAGTGGACCCTCATTCGAACATTCTTCATTCCAGAATGCTGTTCAAGTGCTGTTACTAAACGAATTTATTCCTATAAGGAATGATGTAAATTAGATTAGTCCATTTCAGACCCCCAAAAATACACTTCTAAAAGCACTTACAAATGAACTTACATAACAGGGTGAGTTTTGGAGTGTTTGAATACGAGGGGCCACTGTATATCTTTTTTTAGTAAACTCCTACTCAAAAATTAATGCAAAATATCCCAACCTGGTTATTGAGAAGATCTGTATCCGATGATGAAGTGGATGTGCAGAGGTTAATGTTGACCAGTGGTGGTCCTCTGGAGGTTGGGATTGGCCCTCCTCACTCATACGATCTAAGTGCAGCAGAGGATGTGATGGACTGTTGTCTACAATTCCTGCTACTCCCAGCATGGAGGCCAGTTGTTCAGAAGGCTGGTCTGTACCAGGTGTTGGAGCTTGAGAGCCCCAAGTTCCTGGCTGGTCTCTTATGTCTCCTAAACGACCATATATTGGGTTTGTGACACCAGTTGAGTGACCCTCTTCAATAGGTTGGCTGAGAAACAAGGGGTAAGAGAAAACTGCGGCACCACGAGATACACTTTCCTTTCCATCCCGGGTAAGTGAGGCAGAAAGAAGATTGTGGTGCAGTGGGTAGGATGGACGAGTTCCAGCTGTCCTTCCCCCCTCCTCATCATCATCTTCCTCTTCATCCTCCTCTTCCTCACTCCTCCTAGTTCCAGCCCTTCCTCTTCTTCTGTCAACTCGTCCATTTCCAGAATCAGGCATTGGAACCGAGTCCACTTGATCCCTTCTATCAAGGAGCCAACAGAAAATACACAGCTCATCAGAATTGAAAAAAAAAATTGTAGATTTTCAGCAAGAGACATCATACTAACAATATCATGCTATCTCTTCAAAAGATAACAGCTTTCCCCTTTCACAACTACACATATCTAATTTGGAATCTGCAAAACATAAGAGACATAAAAGACAAATTATTACAAAGGAGGTAATATTTCCTGTTTCAAAGAAAAAAATAAACAATGATAAATGTACAATGTCCTCATTGAGTAATGTCATAAGTGGAATATTACAACATTTGCTACTTGCTCTGTTAATGTTTATCAATTATATAAATGAATGGCCAGAAAGAATTAAGAACCATATGAACATGTTTACAGCTGATTAAAAATCCCATGCACTGGAGCAATAGAAATAAATGACTATGGATCCCTGCAGCAGACCTGGATAGGTTTGGGAGCAAACAGAGTAAGAAATACATGGTGAAAGCAATATGGATAACTGACAAAAAAAAAAATGAGAAAAAGTGAAAATGGACAACATGAATAAAACAGTTTGAGTAAAACACACTAGCTCACACAATAAGTGTCCATGGTTCAATCCCCAGTATGGGTGGAAACACTGGGCGTTTTTCCCTTTACACCTGCTGTCCCTGTTCACCTAGCAGCAATGGTATCTAAGTGTTAGCCGACTGGTGTGGGTTGCATCTTGGAGACAATTAACCTAAGTTGCCGGAAATTCTCTGCATAACCAGGGTTTTCATATAGCATGTCACTCTGCCAGCTAGATCTTTTTAGTTGTATCATGTACTTGTAGGAAAAAAAAAAGGCATTTGACACATCCTCACTAGTTGACATAGTAAGAGAAGAGGATACATGATAACCACATACAGTATGATTACCAAAGGCTTGTGGAGAGAGATAGGAGTGAATGAAGACATGTGGTTTTTAACCCCCTTTTGCTGTCCAGACCGTTTTAAATTAATATTGCTCTCAGTGTCCGCTTTAACCCTTTGACTGTCCAACCCCAATCCTGGGGGTGTCTCCTGTTGTCGCAAAATTTTCAAAAAAAAAAAAATTCTTATGAAATGATAAGATAATCTTTTCCCAATGGCAATGACACCAAAAGTATGAAATTTGATGAAAAAACCCACGGAATTACGCCTCGCGAAGTTAGTGATCTCGGCGATATATATGCATCGGCAATTTCGCCGACTTTGAGCCCTATTTTCGCCAATTCCATTGTTCCAGTTGACCAAACTCATGCTATTTCTTTAGAACTCATTTGTTCTATCGATTGAGTACAAGAAACCACCAATTTTCTGATTTACCACCAATAATTGGTCAGAAATTGGCAATTTGGCCAATTTCATGTAAAATAAAAAGTTGTCAATTTCAAAATAGGGTCAAGAATAAACAATGCAGACATTCCTGGCACTAAAATAAGATGTTATCTGTTCATTAGTCACGTCTTTAGGTCCCCCCCATATTACTCTTGCTTTCTTTTTTGATTTTTATTCACCAATAAATGAAGATTTGCCATTATGCAGACTATTGCATTATTGTAAAAATGGTATAAATAATATAATAAATAATAGTATGTTTTCCATTCTATCAAATGAGACCAAGAAAGAGAATACAACCATAAATACTTCCCAAAATATACCTCAAAGTCGATTTTTAACCCAAAAAACATGGTTGGGTTTTTTTCCTCATTATCCCTGTGTGCTACGGGTTTTTTTATACAGCGCACATTGACCACACAGACCCATTCTCTCATGTGGGCCACCAGCTTTTTTCCCCGCTTGTTTTTAAAGCCGCTAGATTTTTTGAGTATATATATGTCCAAAACAGTGGCTCTTTGGGATATATATACACCAAAACAGAAAAGGGGTTTAAAAAAAAAATCGGGAAATGGTAAGGAATTTTTTTCTGAAGGAATGACCCCAAAAAGTACAAAATTTGATGGACAAAATACAAAATTATGCGGGGCATAAATTTAGTGGTCCAAGTGCAATTTACAAAATGATGTTTTTACCCAAATTTTGGGAGACCTATTTTAAGTAAATTTCCAATTGTTTTTTTGACCAAATTCTTAGCTATTTTGCTAGTACAGTGGTACCCGGTTAATGATGGTCCCCAAACTCGCCATTTTATGTAAGTTTATTTTTAAATGCTTTTGTAAGTGTATTTTTGGGGGGGTAAAAGGACTAGTCTATTTTACATTATTCCTTATGGGGGTAAATTGTTTGGTAGTGGCATTGAAAAGCATTCTGGAACGGAAAAAAAATCGTTAACCGAGGGACCACTGTATTCCTTCCATTCCCCCAGACTGAGCCAAAAAAATGCCCATTCAACTCCCCCCAAAATGCAGAGAATTTGGTAATTTAGCCCAAAATTCAGAAAATACTAATTTAAAAAGTGTACAAAATAAACAGTGGGACATTTTTGGTATTAACCCTTTCAGGGGACAGGGGGCCAAATCTCAGAGTGACAGCCAGGGTCCAAGAATTTAAAAAAATTTTTTTACTTTTTTTTTTATGACATGGTAGAGTATCATTTTCTGAAGGTAATAAAACAAAAAGGGACAAAATTGATGGAAAATTAATGAAATTACACTCCAAATTTTTCGGCATCAGCGAATTACCATCGGCATTTTGACTTTGACTCCCATTTTAGGCCAATTACCTTATTTCAGTTGACCAAATTCTTAGCTATTTCCTAGTATTACTTCTATTTTATCGACTGAGCAAAAGAAATCCCCCGTCAACCGTTTCAACTCCCCAAAAAGTGATCGGAAAATGGTAATTTGGAAAATTGATCAAAAAGTTCAAAATATTCCAATTTCAAAAAGGGCCCAGAATAAAAAAAATGCAGGCATTTCGGGCCCTAAACTAACATTAAATATGTTCATTAGTTACTTTTTTGGGTTTTACAAAATTAATTCCATTTTGTTTTTTTATTCACAAAATAAATTTTTTATTCAAAACCAAAATATAGATGATTTACTGTTATGAAATTTTGTAATAATTGAAATAAATAATATCAACACATTTGCAACGTATATTAGACCCACCAGCTGATGCATATTAGATGCGTGACGTCATTTGTTTATTTCTTACATCGGGGAAAAACTAAACATTTTCACTTTTAGCTGGGGTTTGGGTTTCAGTACTAAAAACCCAATAAAAAATCATCTCCATTTCTGTAATATATCTTCTATGCTATCAAATGAGACCAAGAAATAAACAAATACAACTGTAAAAAACAAAAACACCGCAAAGTCACTGTTTCAATCCAAAATTATGGTTGTAGGTTTTTCTTTAAGGCCTGCGTGTTTAGGATTTGTTTTATGTGGTGCACACTTATCACATAGATGTATTCTCTCTTTATCTGGGCCCCTTTTTGCTCACTGCTTTTGAGTAAAGGCTGAGCTCATCCGCAGATCTACGGTTTGGCCCCTGGCTTAAAAGCCGTAGATCTATGGGACAGACCCTAAAAGGGTTAAAAACATTTCCTCTGTTCCCCTAATCCATGCCCGGGCCCTATACTATAACACTTGCCCTCTATTTTGATTCTTAACCCATTCCTTCGAGACCTCTGATCACAAACCTGCTATCCGTGTCAAAAAAATATTTTAAAAAAAAAATTTCTTACCAAAATCTTAAAATTTTTTTTGATTTTTTTAAAAAGAAAAAAATTTTTGTAATTAAATGTTTTTTTCCCCCATAATATAATTTAAATATTTACTATTGATAAAACCCAACCCACAAAATATTTTCCCAAATGTCCCAATATAATATCCCCAGATTGTAATTTGAGTAAACTTACTGTCTGCTATAAATAAAAACAAATGTTCAACTATAAAACTATGATCAATTTCTCTAGTTTTAAACCCCTTTTGACTGTCGGGGGCCCCCCTTTCCCTGAAACTGTCATTCAAATGTCGAAAAATTTTAAAAAAAAAAAAAAAAAATTCTTATGAAATGACAGAGAATTTTTTCCCCGAGGGTTAATGACACCAAAAGTACAAAATTTGAGGGAAAACCCTTGGAATTACGCCCGCAAAGTTAGCAATGTCAGCGAAAAACACATGGCGATTTCCCCCGATTTTAAAAGCCCTTTTTTTCCCCAATTCCATTTTTACAGTCTCCCAAAACTCATAGCTATTTCTTTAGAACTCCATTTGTTCTATCGATTGAGTACAAGAAACTAACAAATTTGATTTCAAAACCCAATAAAGTGGTCGAAATTGGAAATTTTTCCCTTTTCCCATCAAAAAAAAAGATGTCAATTTCAAAATAGGGTCCAGAATAAACAATGCAGATATTCCTGTCACAAAATAAGTGTTATCTTTTCTTAACCCGTCTTTAGGCCACTTTATATTACTCTTGCTTTCTATTTTGTTTTTTTATTCCTAAAAAAATAGAAGATTTATTGTTATGCAGACTATTGCATTATTGAAAAAAATGGTATAAATAATATAGGGCATTTGGGAAAGAATATTAGACTCACCAGTTGATGTGTATTAGGCATGGCGTGATTTGTTTACTTTTGAACATTGGCAAAAATCAAACATTTCTGCTACTTTGACTCAATTTCAAGATCGTTTTCACCCATGAAACTAATCAAAGTCATCTCTTTTCCCAGTAATATGTTTTCCATTCTATCAAAGGAGACCGGGAAAAATGAAAATAAACCATTATATACTATACGAAAATACACCTCAAAGTCAGTGAACCCAAAAAACACCCCATTTTTTTTTTCTCATTATACTGCGTGCTGCAGGTTTTTTTTGTACTGTGCACACTGACCACAAAACCCATTCTCTCATATGTGGGCCTACCAGTTTTCCCCCCGTTTGATTCAAACCCGCTAGAATTTGTGAGTATATATCGCCAAAACCTGGCCGAAGACGTATACATACGCCCGGAAAAGTAAAAGGGTTAAGTAGTCTGTAAGCCATTAAATTTAGTCTGCCCTTAATGCCATGGCATGATAGCGGCTCTCTTTGCACTGTAATTCATTATTGTAATTACAAAATCTTGATGTTCCAATGAAATAAAATTTGTCTTTGTCTATAAATTACTTACCAAGATATAGAGGCATGAAATTGAAAATTGAACCATTTACGGCAACTTTTGGCGACTGCTGCTCATTTTCGGTAATATTATATTTATTTTCATTCTACTTTTTTTTTTTCTTTTCTAATATTTTATTTTTCAAGTAACTTTTGTGGCCAATTAGGGCCAATATAATGCATAATGTATATATATATCCACTCATTATATGCAAAAAATAACCACACATTATTACCTGGAGTTTACCTGGAAAATTCCAGGGGTCAACCCCCCCTTTCGGACCGGTCTGTGACCAGGCCTCAAAGTTGGGCCCGAGCCTGATCAACCCGGTTTTTACTGCTGGCCGCACAGTCCAACGTATGAACCACAGCCTGGCTGGTTAGGTAAAACCCACTTTAGGTGCCTGTCCAGTGCCTGCCCGAAGACAGCCAGGGGTTTGTTGGGAATCCCCTGATGTATGCTGGGGGCAGTTGAACAATCTTGGGGCCCTTTACACTTATTGTGTTGTCCCTCAACGTGCTAGTGGCACCCGGGACCCCCCGCTTTTCATTGGGGGGATATTACATCCCTTTCCAGTATTTTGCTTTCGTAGGAAGTGATTCTCGTGTGCAAGTTTGGTACTAATCCCTTTTAGGGAAATTTTTCCCCGGGATATAATAATGTATCTCTCCCGCCTGCGTTCTAGAGGACAGGTTTAGGGGAAATTCCCAAACGTTCCCCGTAATGAGGTGGTTTATCGGGAGTTATGCGTGCCGTGGGAAAGGGTTCTCTGCACATTTTCAAGATCAGAATTTCACCCACCTTGAAAGGTGCAGTTAGTGTGCAGCAATATTCCAGCCTAGATAGAACAAGAAACCAAAAGTGTCAACAGGGGCTTAACCCCCTGGTTTTGAAGGTTCTCATTACCATCCTGTCTTTTTTCTAGCAGATGCAATTGCTACGGTGTTATGGCCCTTGAAGGTGAGATCCTCTGACATGATCACCCCAGGTCTTTGACATTATTTTTTGGGTCTATTGTGTGGGGTTTGGGAAATTTGTTTTGTCTCCAATGAGATTTTAATTTTTTACGTTTTCCGTATCTGAGTAATTAAAATTTCTCATCATTTAACCATATTGTTTTCTGCAGCCCATTTAAAGATTTGGTTTATGTCTGGGAGGGCTTGCAGTGTCTTCAATGGTGGACACTGTCCCTACAGATTCAGGTGTCATCTGCAAAAGGGAAAACCGGGGACTGTGGCTTATATCCCTGTCTATGTCCGATATGAGGATGAGGAACAGGATGGGGGGGCGAAATACTGTGCCTTGTGGAACAGAGCTTTTCACAGTAGCTGCCTCAGACTTTACTCTTTTGACTACACTCTTTGTTTTCTACTTGTTAGGAAATTATAGATCCCTCTATCAACTTTTCCTGTTATTCCCCCTTTTTCACGCCAATTTTTTGTGCTATTACACCATGGTCACACTTGTCAAAAGGGTTTTGCAAAATCTTTTATATAAATCTGCATTCTGTTTGTCTTCTAGACATCCAGGACCTTGTCATAGTGGTCCAGTAGTTGGAAAAAGACAGGAGCGACCTGCTCTAAACCCATGCCGCTTTGGGTTGTGCAATTGATTGTATCAAAGATGGCGTTTTGCTTCTTTGGGAAACCCCTTTTAAAGTTTTGGGGTATGGGACGTTAGTGCTATTGGTCTTAGTTCTTTGCTATTGCACTGTCCCCTTTTTTTACAAAAACCCGTTCACAAAAAACCCCCGCCTTCACCACCCACACTGCCTTCCCCTTATATTGTTTACAAAACCTGTTTAAAAAATCCACACTGCATTCCCCCCCCACCCCGCTGCCTTCCCCCCCACCCCCGATGCCTTCATCACCACCCATTTCCTTCCCCCCCACCCC
>WNWK01049102.1:0-13319 GCA_009830355.1 Cherax destructor | reverse complement strand
CCCACCTCCTATAGCCACAAACTTCTGCCCCACATTCTAATACTGTACAGTGGAACCCGGTTAACGAAAAACATTCATTGCAGAAGCCTGCTCAAGTGCCATTACCGAACGAATTTACTTCCTTAAGAAAAAATGTCGTTTAGGTTAGTCTATTTCAGACCCCCAAAAATACACTTCCACAAGCACTTACAATATTATACTTACATAATTACACGATTTCCGGGGTGTTCGTTAACTGGGGTTCCACTGTACTGCATTTTTAAAACTATCCGAACCCTTTTCAATCGCCCGGTGGCTAAAGCACTCGCTTCACACACGGAGGGCCCGGGTTCAATTCCCGGCTGGGTGAAAACATTTTGACGCGTTTCCTTACACCTGTTGTCCTGTTCACCTAGCAGCAAATAGGTACCTGAGTGTTAGTCGACTGGTGTGGGTCGCATCCTGGGGGACAAGAATGAGGACCCCAATGGAAATAAGACAGTCCTCGATGACGCAATGACTTTCTTGGGTTATCCTGGGTGGATAACCGTCCGGGGTTAAAAATCCGAACGAAATCTTATCTTACCCACTACTCATGCTTTCATTAGCCCACCTATCTGCCAATAGTTGCTTATATCTCACCCTAGCTTCCTCCTCCCATAGTTTATACACTTTCACCTCTCTCTTACTTGCTGTTGCCATTTTCCTTTTGTCCCATCTACCTCTTACTCTAACTGTAGCTACAACTAAATAATGATCCGATATATCTGTTGCCCCTCTGTAAACATGTACATCCTGAAGCCTACTCATCAACCTTTTATACACCAATACATAATCTAGCTACTTTCATTACATGCTATACCATACCTTGTATACTTATTTATCCTCTTTTTTCATAAAATATGTATTACTTATTACCAAACCTTATTCTACACATAGCTCAATTATAGTCAGATAAAGGTACATTATTCTTATACCACCCATATTTAACATTATTTACGACTTGGGATAACACAGCATCTTTCCCAGTTTGCTCTTTGATCTTCTCAAATGAGATAGTCATACCTCGGTTAACGATGGTGTCGGATAATGATAAATTCGGTTAGCGATACATTTTTACGTCTAAATATTGACTCCGTTTACGATGTTTGATTCGGTTTACGATATTCGTCCCGGACGCGTCCGCGTGGCGCCCAGCTGTGCGGGCACTCCAGAGAGCGTCAGTGTGCTATTGTTTACAAGCGAGAGCGACCACCACCCACACATTCATACCAGTATATTGTCATTATTCCACTGTTTTTAGTGCTTTCAACTGCTAAATAAGCTACCATGGGTCCAAAGAAAGCTCCTAGTGCCAAGCCTGTGGTAAAGAGGCTCAGAAATACTGTAGAACTGAAGGAGATAATAGAAAAATATGAAAGTGGAGTGCGTATCACTGAGCTGGCCAGGCTGTATGGTAAAGCCTATTCTACCATTGCTACCATTGTGGCCAAGGGAAATACACATAAAATCAAGGAAGCTGTTGTTGCGAAAGGTGCATATGTGATCACAAAACAGAGATCGCAAGTGCTGGAAGATGTGGAAAATTTGTTGTTGGTGTGGATCAACGAGAAACAGTTAGCAGGAGATAGTGTTTCGCAGGCAATAATATGTGAAAAAGCAAGGCAGTTGCATGATGATCTCGTTAAGAAAATGCCTGCAACGAGTGCTGAAGTGAGCGAATTTAAAGCCAGCAGAGGCTGGTTTCAAAAATTTAAGAATCGAAGTGGCATACATAGTGTTGTGAGGCATGGTGAGGCAGCCAGTTGTGACAAAAGTGCGGCTGAAAAATATGTGCCTGAATTCCAGGGGTACATAGAGGCTGAAGAATTCCTCCCCCAACAAGTGTTTAATTGTGATGAAACAGGCCTGTTTTGGAAGAAAATGCCCAAAAGGACCTTCATTACTCAGGAGGAAAAGGCACAGCCAGGACACAAGCCTATGAAAGACAGGCTAACTTTGATGCTTTGTGCTAATGCCAGTGGGGATTGCAAAGTGAAGCCTTTACTGGTGTATCATTCTGAAAATCCCCGAGTGTTTGGCAGATGCGGTATCACCAAGTCTAACTTGTGTGTGATGTAGAAGTCTTAACAAAAAGGCATGGGTCACAACGGACATTTTCTTAGAGTGGTTCAATGGCGTGTTTGGCCCCAGTGTGAAGAAATATCTCCAGGAAAATAATTTGCCACTTAAGTGCCTCCTGATAATGGACAATGCTCCTTGTCATCCTCCAAACTTGGTAGAAAATTGTGGTGGACTTTAAATTCAGCAAAGTGAAGTTCTTGCCCCCTAATACCACTCCTCTCCTCCAGCCCATGGACCAGCAGGTCATTTGCAACTTTAAAAAACTACACCAAAGCAATGTTTCAAAAGTGCTTTGATGTGATCACAGACATGAATATAACCCTAAGAGACTTTTGGAAAAGTCATTTCCATATCCTGCATTGTGTACACCTTATAGGTAAGGCTTGGGAGGGAGTGACTACCAGGACTTTGAACTCTGCCTGGAGAAAATTGTGGCCAGACTGTGTCCTAGAGAGGGATTTTGAAGGTTTTGGGGCTGAGCCTGAGCCTGTTGTGGAAGAAATTGTGGAACTGGGCAAGTCCATGGGGTTGGAGGTGAGTGGTGAGGATGTGGAACAGTTGGTGGAGGAGCACAATGAAGAGCTAACCACTGAAGATCTGCAAGAGCTTCAACAGCAACTGCAACAAGAGACCACAGGTCAGGACAATGGTTCAGAGGAGGAGGAGGTGGAACAGAGATGGAAGAATGTGCCTTCTTCAGTGATTAAGGAGATTTGTGGAATGTGGAGCAGGATGCAAGGCTTTATGGATGAATATCACCCTAACCATGCTGTTGCAGGCCGTGCTGGCAACCTGTACAATGACAGTTTTGTCTCATTTCAGGAATGTGTTAAAGAATCGCCAGACACAGAGCTCCCTTGACAGATTTTTGGTTAGAGAGGGGTCCAGTGACTCTCAACCTGGTCCTAGTGGCATTAAAAGAAAAAGGCCAGTAACCCCAGAAAAGAACTTACCACCTGCAGTGTTAATGGAAGGGAATTCCCCTTCCAAACACTAGCATACTATACTCCATCCTTTCCCCTCCTCCACACATCAACAACTCTTCAATAAATGTAAGTGACATGTTATTGTACTATATTTACATGTATTTCTTTAATGTTCATTAAATTGTGTATTATTTAATGTCAAAAAGTTCTAAAAAATATTTTATTTTACTACTTTTGGAAGTCTGGAACGGATTAATTTTATTTCCATTATTTCTTATGGGGAAAATTGATTCGGATAACGATTGATTCGGTTACAGATACGCCCTCTGACGGATTAATATCGTTAACCGAGGTATGACTGTATCTTGGAAATCCAGACGCTCTACTAGTTTTACATATTCCGTTGGTGTACCTGACTTTAATTTAAACCATGTTCCTGCAATGACATTTTCCTTTCCAGCTCTGAATAACAGTTCATAATCATACTGAGCTAATAACAGAGCCCAACACTGAATTCTGGCATCTGCATTTACTGGAATGTTTTCCTTTTCCAAATAAACCTGGCAAATAAACTTCGAGCAACAAACTTTCTTCCTAGCAAGAAATATCTGAATTTCTTAAACACTAAAGCTAGACCTTCTTTGTTGAGAATAATTCTGTTCTGCTGGAGAAAGTTTCTTACTAGCAAAATACACTGGTTTTTTCTATCATTTACTTTCTGGATTAACACATCCAACACCTACAGAGGAAGCATCAACCTCAATTATTAATGGATGCTCTCTTGTCAACAAGGCTGAACACTAAGCCCATTTTAATCCTTTGATCAGTCTCTTCCACTGAAGACCACTCAAATTTGGCCTTTTTTTTTTTTTTTCAATAACCCATACAATGGTGCCAAAATTAAAGATATTTCTAATAAATTTACAATAATATGTCACCATCCCCACAAAGGACTGAACTTTTCATATGGCTTCGGGGATGGTAGCTTTACAATAGTCTCGGTCTTCTTAGGAAAAGCTTTAGTACCTGATGTCAGCAACTATAGGCCTATTAGTATACTCAGTTTAATATCCAAAATTCTAGAGAGGGCAGTATACTGTCAAATAGTTAAGTATCTTGATGACAACAACATTCTTCATAGTTACCAATCAGGCTTTAGGAGATCTTACTCAACCGATACCTCCCTAATTAATCTGGTAAATTACTTGAGAACTGAAATGTCGATAGGCCTTCGATACTGTCAACCACAATATATTATGTAAGAAACTTCAAGCTATCAGCATAGGTTCCATAGACTGGTTTAAGTCCTATCTTAGCAACAGGAAATAAATTGTTAAAATCAACAAAACAGAATCAGAACCCCTGCTGATAGCAGTGCTGTATGACCCTAGTGGGTTTAGCACTTCTTTTTTAATAAAATAACAATCACATGAATTGTAGCCACAATGCTGGAGATAGGCTTGGTAGAATCTGTCTTAAAATTATCAAACATTTCTTCAGCACTGTTGAGTTAATTTTGGTAGATTCATCTAATCCAGCAAGGTAAATCCATACCTTTTTCATGAGGTCTTTTTCACACAAGTTACTATTATTTGACTTTACTACATAGAATACCTGTGCTAAGTTATAATAGCGTACCGGCAAAACAACCTTTCCCCAAAAGATTTATTTTCCAATTATCATATGCAGTTACATCCTAGAACATGGTTCAACGTGCCCTTTTAATGCCTCGACCCAGTCTTTGGATAATGTCGAGATGGATGCCCCACTGTCAATCTCAAAAGGACCCTGCTTCTGATTAATTACAAAACCATATTGGTCACCCTTCATGGAGAAAAAACTACCCTTCACAGCATATAAACTCGTCACTCCCTCATCTGCAGAACTATTTTCCCCATAAGTGTCTTTGTTCTAGGATATCTTTGAGACTTCTGCTTTGCTGTTCCCTTTTTGTCACTACTCGATTTTGATACATCCTTAGGATACACTTTAGATGTACCCTTACACACTTTTCAAGTGACCCTTTTTATGACACAGGTGACACAAAATTCTTTAAACACTACTATGCTGGAAACCATTGTTTATATTTTTTAGCATTAATTACTTGCATGTCTGCACACTTTGCAAATCCAAATTTTCTGCAACTAAGTTAGGGAAATAAATTTCATTCACCACTACCATACAGGGCAATGAACAGGCAGACACTGCTGCGCGGTCAGCAGTACATGACTTTCCAGTTTCATATAGAGGTGTTCCATTTAAGGACTATTTTGCGGTCATTGCTACCCACGTTCGCACCCGTTGGCAACAACCCTGGTCTGACCTGCTAAATAACAAACTTCATTCTATTAAACCAAGTACGTATAGGTTTCTGGCCTTCTTCTTGTCACCAATGTCGAGGTTGGGAGACTACACTCTCCTGTCTTCGCATTGGCGTCTTCGCATTGGCCACACTCGTCTTATGGGTATCTCATGGAGAGGCTCCCTGTCCCTCTCTGTGAGCATTGTCAGGTTCCAGTGTCTGTTCACCATATTCTTGCTGATGGGAAAATCCTGGTTCTCCTGTAGAGAATCCTAGTTTTCCTGTAGAAAAGCCGAGTTCTCTGTAGAAGATCCTGGTTCTCCTGTAGAGAATCCTAGTTTTCCTGTAGAAAAGCCGAGTTCTCTGTAGAAGATCCTTTAATCCTGATTCTCTCATTGACTTTTTGACAGCAACTGACTTACTACACAAACTCTGAGGTTTATGCCTCTAGCACTCCCCTACATTCACTCGTGTCTTCCCTTCAGCTCCCACCTCTATATGTTCATGTGACATCTCCCTTTCCTCTACCCCCTTGGGAAGTTCCTGCTGTCCGTGTCTGTTCTATTCCTCTACCCTGCGCGAAAGCCCAACTACCTACGGCGGCTTCTCACTCTTTCTTTCTAGACCACTTCCGTTCTCATTCCCATGCCATCGCAGTATACACCGATGGTTCAAAGTCATCTGACGGCGTCGGATTCGCAGCAGTGTTTCCGGACAGCGTTGTACGAGGGCATCTATTACCCTCGGCTAGCATATTTACGGCTGAATTGTATGCCATTCTTGTGGCACTTATCCGTATTGCATCTATGCCTGAGTCACCATTTGTGGTCGTTTCAGACTCCCTTAGTGCTTTACAGGCTATCCGTAAAATTGATACACCTCACCCCCTAGTTCTTCGTATCCACCTTTGGTTACGCCGTATCTTTAGCAAGCATAAAGATATTGTTTTTTGTTGGGTCCCTGGTCATGTTGAAATACAGGGCAATGAACAGGCAGACACTGCTGTGCGGTCAGCAGTACATGACCTTCCAGTTTCATATAGAGGTGTTCCTTTCACGGACTATTTTGCGGTCATTGCTACCCACCTTCGCACCCGTTGGCAACAACGCTGGTCTGACCTGCTGAATAACAAACTTCATTCTATTAAACCGGTTATAGGTTTCTGGCCTTCTTCTTGTCACCAATGTCGAGGTTGGGAGACTACTCTCTCCCGTCTTCGCATCGGCCACACTCGTCTTACTCACGGGTATCTCATGGAGAGGCTCCCTGCCCCTCTCTGTGAGCATTGTCAGGTTCCAGTGTCTGTTCGACATATCCTGTTGGACTGCCCCCACTATCAACGAGCACGCAGAATTTACCTTCAACGACGTCTTCGCTCTGCGGCCCTTTCTTTACCTTCCCTTCTTGCAGATGGGCCCTCCTTTAATCCTGACTCTCTTGTTGACTTTTTGACAGAAACTGACTTACTACACAAACTCTGAAGATTATACCTCTAGCACCTCCCTCAGTCCCTTCTACCTCGATCTCTTGCTACCCTCCACCCCTGCACTACCCACCGTCATCTAGCACTCCATACCCTACTAATCGTCCATCTCCCTCTTACAACTCACTCTCCCTGCATCCTACAATAACCTGCAGCGCTGTATAACCCCTGTGGTTTAGCGCTTCTATTTTATTATAATAATAATAGCACTCCCCTCAGTCCCTTCTACCTCAATCTCTTGGTATACTCTATCCTTGCACTATCCACTACCCTGCTACACTCCATACGCTACTAATCTTCCGTCTCTCTCTTACAATCCATTCTCCCTGCATCCTACTTTACCCTGCAGCGCTGTATGACCCCTGTGGTTTAGCGCTTCTTTTGATTATAATAATAATCACCACTACCATGAATAACTGATCCCGAACTCTGGGATCAAATTGGCCCCCAAAGTTACAGTTCACTGCCAAAGCCTTTATATCAGCATATAATTCATGCAGGCACTCATGTCCTGTTTTCCTTTGTTGAAATGCCAACAAACTGTGGTGATAGGCTGGTTTCACGGCATAATACCTTTTCAGGGCTGCTAGCAAGTCGTCATAACTTGGTGTGGGGTAAATCTGGCAAACACACATTACCCAAAACATTGTAAGTTTCTGATCCCAGGGAAACTAGCAAGAAGTTCCTCTTTTTATCTTGCTCTGTAATTCCCAAATGAGTGACATTGGCTTCCAACAAACTTAGCCAAAGCTTCAAAGAGACCTTTACTGGATCAAAATGCTCCAACCTCCCTAGTGACTGCTCTGGTGTACACTTGTGGCTGATGCTGCAGTAGTTCCTTGGCAATAATCACCACTGCTACAACATCCTGGGATGCCAATAACTCCACGACTTCAGCAAAACGTTGGCCCAGTGACCTTTGGCTCCGAAATCCCATTCCTCGTCGTCACTGTTATAATAATAATAATAATAATAATAATTTTTATTTCAATGCATGTTACAAGTGTACAATGTTATTGGTAGTTACAAATATAATACAATTATAAAACTGTAATGCAAGGAGAGCCACTGGCATGCCATGGCATTAGGGGCAGTTTATTCTAGAGACTTATTCACTAAGTACTTAATGCTAAAGAAATTGATTGAGTTTATTCTAGTTCTATATTATTTAAATTATTAAATGGTTATACATACTATTTAAAGACAATACAAGAGAAATTGGTTGAGTTTAATCTAGTTGTAGAATTTATTTCAAATTACAGTATGTTGATGCTATACTAGTATAATAACAATACTAGAAATAGTTTTTAGAGTTTCATCTAGGTATATATTTTATTTCAAATTAAGAAAATGATGATACTATAAGATTTTAAATGACAATATGATGATAGGGGGTAATGAAAGCCAGAGTAACAAACACTGTACTCTCCAGTTCCCAATCACAACACCACCACCAAATAAAAGACGAATGACATGTACAAAACAACATAGGGAATAATTCTTTCAGCTCCCAACACCTTACACTTTCAGGAATGGGAAATCGTGTGTCACAAACCTACTGGAGTTTTACAAGGTGGCAGAAGTAAGACAGGAGAGAGGGGTGGGTAGATTGCTTTTTTTGGACTGTAAGAAGACTTTTGACACAGTTCCACACAAGAGACTAGTGCTAAAGCTAGTGGAGCATAACAGGAGAGGCATTGCAATGGATTAGAGAAAACCTGACAGGAAGGAAACTAGTGATGGTATGTGATGAGGTGTCAGAGTGGGTGCCTGTGATGAGAATGGTTCCTCAAGGGTCAGTCCTAGGACAGGTGCTGTTTCTGGTATATGTGAATGACATAAAGGAAGGGATGATTCAGAGGTGTCCCTGTTTGCAAATGATGTGAAGATAATGCTAAGAATTCAAACAGATGAGTATCAGGCAGGACTGTATACAAATGAGTCTGGACAGGCTGCAAACCTGGTCCAACAACTGGCTCATGGAGTTTAACCCCACCAAGTGCAAAGTCATGAAGATTGAGGAGGTCAAAGAAGACTGCAGACAGAGTACAATCTAGAGGGCCAAAGGCTGCAAACCTCGCTCAAGGAAAAGAATCTTGGAGTGATTATCATACTGAGCATATCTCCTGAGACGCACATCAACCAAATAACTGCTGCAGCATATGGGTGCCTGGCAAACCTAAGAATAGCGTTTCAACACCTGAGTAAGGAGTTACAAATGTTCAGCGTCACCTGTATGTTGCTGCTGTTGTTTTCAGCCCAGCACGGCTATTTCAGCAAGTCAGAGGTGAGTTTTGTGGTGATTTCGGCATCCAGTGTGAGTGTTTCTCCCAGTGTTTGTGGGTGGGAGAGGAGGAAGCGGCCGGATCCTCCCCCGCCCACACTCGCCTCACACCACCATACACCACTCGAGCTACTCTCTCTCTGCTGTTTTTCTGTAAATTCAGTGTGAATTCGTTGCCAGAGCTGTGTATCCAAGTGCCCGAGGTCACTCAAAGCCACGTAGAGTGAGCCACGTGAGTTACCCAAGCCACATGCTGCCTGGCATCACCATGCTGCCCGCATCACTCCCCTGATGTCACCATGCTGCGTGAGTTACTTAAGCCACATGCTGCCTGGGATCATCCATGACGTCACCATGCTGCCCACATCACTCCTCTGATGTTACTCCCATGACGTCACCGTTGCTTGACGTCACTTCGCGATGTCACCCCATGACATCCCTCATGACGTCACGCCTGACATCACCACATGATGTCACATTGTTCTAATTTCACAGTGAGCATTTTGTTGCAGTATTGTCGAGAAGATTGAGAGAAGGTATATGTCACTTGTTAATTCCTCAGTCAGTGTTCTCACATGTTTATATTGTTTAGTATCAATTTTTGCACAGAAAAGTGTCATTTGCTAGTACAAGCTATGTTGTAACCGCATGTGCAGTAGGTGTGGAAAATATTGGTATTTTCCGAAAGTTGTAATTGATAAACTTTCCAATATGAACAGATATCCTTAATGTACCGCTGGTACATGGGGGTATGTAATAGAGAACCATCATACCAGCGGGAAGAAGCGGAAGAGGCTGGGCAGGGAGGAGGTAGAGGGAATGGGCAGAGAGTGAACAGCGAGCCTAGCGACCCGAGATCAGGTGGTGAAATGGCCTGTCGAATTTGGAGACTCCGCCCACCAAATCGGATTTAATTACCTCCTTTCGTAATGTGGAGGAATATCCAGTGACGCGGGGAATATCAAGTGGGACAATCGGTCCAGGAGGTCCAGTAATCGGACAATAATTGTGAAATAAGGTGCCGCCGGGTGACGCGGCCATAGGCCTATTTGAACTGAGTGAAATGACCATACGGCAGGATAAAGTCGTAACCCTGATGCTGGGGAGTTCATCTTAGAAGAGACTGAAATATATTCGATGAACTTTGGGAAATGGTGAATATAGTGAAACCGAGTTGTAAATAATCAGGGGTTGATTGTACCGGGCGAGGCTAGCTTGGGTACGCCATACCCCGACCGCCATATTGGACGCGGTTGAAATGAACTAACATATCGAAGTTATCTACTCGAAATTCAAGTATCGAGACTGTGAATGTGTATAAACTAGTGGGGCATTAAGCCGGGATATACGTAATATGTAAAGTTATACGTATAAACAGTACAAAGGTCGGATTAGTGAGAGGATCTGATTCGCTACCCCGACCAACCACATGTTAACTAACGCTCGGTCTCGTGGGCGTATAAGAGTGCACGGAAATTAACCTTCCTTGACTCGACGAGACAGCTAATACCATCGCGATCGAATCAGATCGCAGGAGGACGTCAACAACGGACGACTCCCTCATCTAAAGCTAAGTACTCTGCTTGCGAATTTGTTATTGGCCAATGATATTGTTACGCACAGTAGATGTACTTTAGCTAGGTCAACGATCTACGATACACCGCTATGATGCTGTTAATTAGGTGAGTGTTGGTCATGTTAATTTAACTGTGTGTTCTCTACCTCTTCTCCTGATTGATCAGTTGTTTAATAACCAATACAGTCCACTTAAATTTAACATAACATAATTATAATAAATGATCTTCTCAGATTTATTTATACTGGTCCAGAGTGCAGTGGGCTAACGAGAATATTGAAGGTACCCCTTGGGTGCGGCCAGGAGCGGGTAAAGTTCTCACATACCTTAAAGGGAATGACTGCGGTAAAATTATACGAGTCTGTCATCTCCCTGGGAGTTTGTTTATTGCTAGTGGCGGTGTCCCAGATAGACTTATCTCTCACAATTCCCCACAGTAGGTGTGCGCAAGTTTTACACGTGTCCCTGATTAAGTGGTCTGACCCCAGCTGTGTGTGTGGACCACAGTATGTTTTGAGCCCACCACTGTGTAGAACCCATGTGTTACACCCTTGAACGTTGACAGCAGTTACGAGCGTCTCGCCGCTTACAGATACCCTGCTGAGTTGTATCTGCTACGATTCCCCATTGAGACTTGTTCCACTTCACCTGCTGACCTTCAGAGTGCAGTTATATGTAGAGAACCATTCTGAGGACGCTTAGACTAACCTCTGCTGTAACTCCAACTGCCGAGAGAATGACACTCGTCAAGCCGCTGTAGCCCTGTCGGCAAGCGATTGTCTGCCTCGTGTCACAGCTTCAGTGAGCAGCCTGCACAAAGATGATGTCACTTTGACTGCTAGCCTGCTCACTCCAGTACAGTGTATGCTGTTATGACTCCCAGATGTTCACTGAGTCGTCCCTGCCATGACTCTCCACTCTCGCCAGCAGTGACAGCCCCAGCGACAGTACCAGTTGAGAAATGTCCTCCTTAGTCGCTTTCCAGAAGAAGTCCTGCCCAGTTGCCGAGTACTGATGACGCCTCACTCGAGGGCACCAGCAGTGATGAGTGAACCCTGCAGCGACTACTACGATGTCGGCTTCACCACTCCAGAGGAGACCGTACCCTGTTACGTCACAGCTGAGCCGCAGCGATGTCTCCTGTGTTGCAGGAAGGCATGCAGCGATGCCCATCGACGCTCACTGCCTTGGACCACGATATTTTTAGCACACCCCACCTTTTTTTTCTTCCCTCCCTGTAGGAAGTTTTTTTTATCCATGTCCACATGTATATATATGTTCTTATTGTGTTCTGTGCCCTGTTCCTTTGATAGAGAGACAGAGTTTTTTTTTTACAGCCAATCATGGTTGAGGATGGGGTAGGTGGCCGAGCAAAATGTAGGCGTAAGTCTACATGGCTAGTTACCTTAGTTTTTTCCAGAGGGCAAGTCCAGTGGGCATGCCACTTCAACCAGCATCACCCTGCCTCTCTCTCACTCAGGCAGCTGACTTCACTCAGTAAACAGGTGTACTCAGTCACTCTCTCCCTGGGCATGGCCCCTTTGGGGCCTGGGCACTAACACACTGCCTGTGTACCCACGATCTCGCAAATAAAGAAGCCTCCGAAGCCTTGGCATTGCTCCCCGCTTGCAATGACGTAATTATTTGCTATAAACCCACACCTGGTCAAACACGTTAAGAAATTAGAGAAAGTGCAAAGGTTTGCAACAAGACTAGTCTCAACTGAGGGCGTAAGTCCTGTAAGGTTCTATTTGATTATAATAATAATAATGTCCTGTAAGGATAGGCTAAGGAAAATCAATCTGATGACACTGGAGGACAGGAGAGATATGAAAGATATGATAACGACATATAAAATACTGAGAGGAATTGACAAGGTGAATAGGGACAGAATGTTCAAAGATGGGACATGGCAATTGAAAACTCAGACGAGTCACAGGGATGTTAGGAAGTATTTCTTCAAGAGAGAGGACCTAGTAGTGGACAGTAAAGAGGCAGATTCAGGAGCTGTGACTTGACCCCTGTAATTACAAATTGGTGAGTACATGTGGTGAAGGGTTGGACACGTGTGGTGATAGGGGGTTGGACATGTGTAGTGGTAGGGGGTTGGACACATGTAGTAATAGGGGGCTTGACACGTGTAACGGTAAGGGCTTGACACGTGTAACGGTAGGGGCTTGGACACGTGTAGTAATAGGGGGCTTGACACGTGTAACGATATGGGGTTGGACATATGCGGTAATAATGGGCTGGACACTTGGTAATAGGGGGTTGGACACGTGTGGTAATAGGGGATTGGACACGTGTGGTGGTAGGGGTTAGATACTTGTGGTAATAGGATGGACACGTGTGGTGGTAGGGGGTTGGACACGTGGTGGCAGGGAGGTTGGACACATGTAGTAATAGGGGGGTTGGACACGTGTGGTGGTAGGGGTTAGACACATGGTAATAGGGGTTGAACACGTGTGGTAGGGGCTGGAGAAGTGTGGTAATAGGGGTTGGACACGTGGTGATAGGGGGTTGGACACGTGGTGATAGGGGTTGGACACGTGTGGTAATAGGGGTTTGGACACGGTGGTGGTAGGGGTTGGACACGTGTGGTAGTAAGGTGGCTGGACACGTGTGGTAATAGGGACTGGACACGT
>WNWK01049101.1:0-13319 GCA_009830355.1 Cherax destructor | reverse complement strand
GACATGGGAAATGATGTGTGTGTGTGATGTTAAATATATGGTTGCCGTTGGGTTGCTGTGATTTGAGGCCCCCCGTGAGTTCTTCCAGTGGGTGTGTTTGTCCTTCTGCTTGGGCCTGGTGCCCTCTGTACCTCACTGTCTCCTCCTCTCTCTCCTCTCTTCGCTTTCTTATCCTCTACTTTCGGGCCTCCCTTCCTGTGTTCTGTCCCGATCTAGGTATACATCCTGGTGTGTGTGTGTGTGTGTGTGTGTGTATGTGTGTATGTGTGTGTGTGTGTTTGTTTGTTTGTACGTGTGCATATTAGTGGTTGTACGGGACGAGTCTTAACTCTTGGCTCTACATTTTCATTTGTCATGTGCCAGGTTTACTCACCCACTCCTCAACGTAGCTCATGGCCCGTGGGTCAGAAATGTGCTTCGTTGCATACATCTGCACTTCCTGCTGGTTCTTAACATGATATTCCAGATGTAGGTTGCACATTGGTGCTGCGTACTCCATGATGGGCCTGATGTATGTTGTTTAAAGCAACTGGAATGACTCTTTGTTGAGATCCATTGAAGGTTACTCTTAGATTTACGGGATGGAGGTGCACGCATACTCGCCTATTTGTACTCACTTATTTGTGGTTTCAGGGGTCGATTCAAAGCTACTGGTCCTGCCTCTTCGCTGGTCGCTACTAGGTCCACCCTCTCCCTGCTCCTTGAACTTCATGTATGGATCCTGCAGATTGTTTCGCTTCCTGACAACTCTATGGCTAAAGAAAAACTTCCTAACATCCCTGACACTTCCCCGAGTTTTTAACTTCCAGTTGTGATCCCTTGTTGCTGTGTATCCAGTCAATTCCTCTCAGTATTTTATGCGTCGTTATCATGTCCACCCTATTCCTCCTGTTTTCCAGTGTTGTCAGGTTGAGTTCCCTTAACCTCTCCTCGCAGGACAAACTCCTCAGTTCTAGGACTAGTCTTGTTATAAACCTCTGCAATTTCTCTTATTTCTTGACGTGTTTGACTAGGTGTGGTTTATTACTCCAATATGGGCCTCTGACGTACACTGTATCGTGAATGA
Organism: Cherax destructor; assembly: GCA_009830355.1. Lineage (NCBI taxonomy): Eukaryota > Metazoa > Arthropoda > Malacostraca > Decapoda > Parastacidae > Cherax > Cherax destructor. The sequence goes on along the minus strand of WNWK01049101.1, from coordinate 12,253 downwards.
CTCCTTACTTAGATGTCGAAACGCTATTCTCAGGTTTGCCAAGCACCCATATGTTGCAGTAGTTATTTAGTGCGAGCCTCAGGAGATGTGGTCGTTATGTTGCTTAACCCAAGATCCTTTTCCTTGAGTGAGTTTTTCAGCCATTGACGTCTTAGGCCATACTCCGTCTGCCTTTGTCCTTCCCCAATTTTCATAATTTTCCGCTTGCTGGGATTAAACTCCAGAACCATTTGTCAGATTAGGCTTGCAGCCTGTCCAGATAACCTTAAAGGTTTACTTTCCCATTTTCCGCTTGTTTTCTCTCATTAGTTTCACATCGTCTGCAAACAGGGACACCTCTGACTCTATCCCTTCCATCATGTCATTCACATATAGAAGAAACAACACCGTACATAGAATTGACCCTTGTGGAACCCCATTCAACACAGGCACTTACTCTGACACCTCTTTTCGGACCGACACACGCTATTTCCTTCCTGTCAGGTATTCTTTGATCCATTGCAGTACTTACCCTGCTATTCGTGTCTGGTCCTCCTGTTTTTCAACTTCTTTTGTGTGGAACTGTATCGAAAACCTTTTTACAATCCAAGAAGATGCAGTCTACCCATCCCTCTCTCTCTCTCCTGTCTTACTTCTGTTACCTTGTCATAGCACTCCAATAGGTTCGTGACGCAGTGCTGGTTATCATGTATTAGTCCATTCCGTTCTAGGTTCTTCACTGATAAACTTCTCCATAACTTTACATACAATACATGTCAGTGACACTGCTACATATTTTAGTGGAGCCTGTCTACTACATTTGCTGTCTTCCACACCTCAGGCAGTTGCCCTGTTGCGATAGATTTATTAAAGTCTGTTGTTAGACGCACACACACATGTTCCTTCTCAAGACCCAAAGAGAGATATTATCTGGGCCCACTTCCTACGAGGTATCTAGTTACCCTAGCAGTTTCTTCACCTCATCCTCGGTTGTGTGCAGTGTATCCAGCCCCTGTTGGTGCACACCCTACCACCTCGGTTTTCTGGGAGCCTCTGTTTCCATTGTGAATACCTCCTTGAATCTTGAGCTGAGCTCTTCACATATTTCCTGATCGTTCTCTGCGAGCTCTCCTTCCTTCCTCAACCTAATTACCTGATCCTTGACTGGTGTGTGTGTGTGTGTGTGTGTGTGTGTGTGTGTGTGTGTGTATGTATGTGTGTGTGTGTGTGTGTTTGTGTGAATGCGTGTGCGTGCAAAGGTATGTGTCTGTGTGTGTGTGTTCACCTAATTGCTCACCTAAATTTGGTTACAGGGTTCGAGTCATAGAGCTCCGCCTCTTCGCTGGTCACTACTAGTACGCTCTCCCTGCTCAGTAAGCTTTATCATGCCTCTTCTTAAAGCTATGTATGGATCCTGCCTCCACTACATCTCTTTCCAGACTGTTCCACTTCCTGACAACTCTATGACTGAAGAAGTACTTAACATCCCTGTGACTCATCTGAGTCTTTAACAGTTGTAACCCCTTGCTGCTGTGTCCCACCTCTGGAAGATCCTGTCTATGTCCACCTTGTCGCGTCTCAGCTCCTGACCCCGCCACTTAAACCACAATTGCTGGCATTATAGGTTCCTGGCCTCATGGGTCTTATCATGCCTACTCTTGAAACAGAGTACCGAATTTGTCTCTACTACATCTTCAGCTTCCTCGTTCCACTTATTTACCAGCACGAAACTGAAAAATTATATCCTAACATTCCTTAGGCTCAATTGCATCTTTAGTTTCCATCCATAATCTCTCGCCATTATGGCTCTCATTTCAAAAACGTCTGTCTCTTTCTGCTCTGTCTAGATATTTTGTATGCTGTAATCATGACTCCTGTAACACTTCTTTCTACTAAAATCGTTAGGTTCAGTCCCTTTCGAGTCTCTTCATAACGTTGCAAATCGTTGGGCCTTTTCTTGGTTTCGTATATTCTGGATCATGTGAGCGCTCTTTTCTGATGCTGCATACTACTTGATGAACCTAGCATATGTCAAATAGACAGTCCTAAGTGACAATATTAACATTTTTAAGGTAATTCTGAGATTAGTTATCCTTGCATATGCTACAAATCCTGTTTTATTTATGTGCATCTCTGGATACATGTTGAGTGAGATGTTGATTCCAGGTTTGTTTTTTTCCTTGATCGATATTTCTAGGCTCTCGTCTCTCAAGCTGTATTCTGTCTCAGGTTGGCTCTGACAATCCCGAAGTTAAACTGCGGTAATCTCTTGTTTAACCAGTCTTGCAGTATGCCCAAGTCTCATTGTTTTCATGTCATCAGAAAACAAAGTATGGTAAATAGTCTTAATAATAAGTTTTGTTTGAGATGAATTAGACACATGTGCAACATCTGGGTATCTTTATTGTAGACGTTGCACCATCCAGTGACTTTATCAACATAAATTCAAAGACATAATGCGAAGACTGTAAAACTATATACAAAAGATGAGGAAATCAGCTCCTCAGCCTTGAAGTTGAAGAGCACCGTAGCCTCAGCCTGTGTAGCCTAACCCTAAGTAGCCTCAGCCTGTGTAGCCTAACCCTAAGTAGCCTCAGCCTGTGTAGCCTAACCCAAGTAGCCTCAGCCTGTGTAGCCTAACCCTAAGTAGCCTCAGCCTGTGTAGCCTAACCCTAAGTAGCCTCAGCCTGTGTAGCCTAACGGTGTAGCGTCCCTAGTTTTGAAGGTTCTCATTATCCATCATATAAATTTTCTAGCAGATGACTTAGGTACATTGTTGTGGTCTTTGAAGGTGAGATCCTCTTGATATTATCACTCCCAGGTCCTTCACATTAGTTTTTCGCTCTACTGAGTGGTTCGAATTTGTTGTATACCCTGATAGTTTTAATTTCCTCAAGTTTTCCATATCTGAGTATTTGAAATTTATCTTCATTGAAATTCATTGTTTTCTGCGACCCATTTAAAGATTTGGTTGATGTCCGCTTGGAGTCTTACAGTGTCTTCGATGGAGGTCACTGTTATAGCAATTCGGGTGTCATCCGCAAAGAAAGACACGGAGCTATGGTTCACATCTGTGTTTGTCAGATATGAGGATGAGGAACAGGATGGGAGCGAGTACTGTGCCTTGTGGAACAGAGTTTTTCACTGTAGCCGCCTCAATCTTTTCTCTTTTTATTATTACACTTCGTGTTCTATTTATTAGGAAGTTATGGTATATAGGTATAGAGGACATCTTCGACATCTTTATTGCCTGACCACGAGTTACGAGTAAGAAAAGTAGGATTTCAGAGGGACCAACTCAGTAGACTTGCTACACCGCCTCTCAGTTAGTACATTCCTACTAGTACCAGTGGGCCCCGCATCTTCTGTCTTCTTCAAGATTTTCTGCGCCTCACTTATGATTGTATGTAAGTCTCCATTCTAATGCTTTAGTATCACATTGTTCCAGACTATGGAGCAGAACTCTCCTCCATACTGGGGGACTGACCACCTCAAAGCTGCGTATTCGGGGGTGATGTACTAATTACTTCGTTGTTCACATTAAATCTCCATTATCTTTGTTGCCTCCTCTGCGCATGTCATACTTATCAACTATTATGTCGAGTAAAAGATCATGGAGATAAAAAGTGTTTTCCAAGCTTATCTATCCTCGTCACCTCATCAGAGACTTTGAATAAATGGTTTAGAAAACCTACAAGTTGATAAATGAAGACACTTGTGCAACATTTGGGTATCTTTATTCTGGAGACGTTTCACTAGCCAGTGCCTAATCCAGTCCTTTGCAGAGAAAGTTAGAAGATAAGGCATTTGAGGTAATCAAGTCCCTCAGGATGGAGTCGATATGTACAGTCCATCAATCTCAGCGAATAAGCTGCACTTCCATCAAGGGTGATGGATTGAACACATCGACTCCAGATTATGGACTGATTACCTCAACTTCCTCATCTTCCACTTTTTTTCCTGCATTGGACTGAGGAAGCTAATGGTTAGCGAAAAGTTTCCACTGTAAGGATACCCAAGTGTCTCATTCATCAACTTGTTTGTTCTCTTAACAGTTTATATGACAACAGAAGATCCATAGTCCTTCCCACTAACTCCGTTACCAAACACGTATCCAACATGTTTTTCTAATACCGCAATACCGCATTCCAAGTATCTACCACTGCAGCCACTACAATTAAATGACACTAGTGCAACATTTAGTTATCTTTATTCGGGAAACGTTTCTCCAGCCAGTGGCTTCTTCAGTCCAGTGCAGAGAAAAGTGGAAGATGAGGAGGAGTTTGAGGCAATCAGTCCCTCAGCCTGGAGTCGATGTGTTCACTCCGTCAATCTTGATAAAAGTGCAGTAAATTCGAGGAGAGGGGCTTTATATATATATATATATATATATATATATATATATATATATATATATATAGCCAGCAGATGAGGTGGAGCAGAGATAGGCGGAGTCACCAGTGAATACACCCTCTAGAGGAAGTAGGTCATGCCCCCCCCCCCTCACCTAAAAAAAAAAGGTGTTGTGAGGCGGGAAAGATCAAGCTCCCCGACGACCGAATCCAGGTTAGGGAACGAATCATTTCCTAACATGTATCTCTGTTTGTGGGAGTGTATAGAGTGTCATCTACATCTGTAAGTTTGGCTCAGAGCCCCATAACAATGTGTAACAATTTGAGCTTCGTTGCTACTAACTCCTCTAAGCCTGAGAATTTGGCGTTTATATAGAGTTGAAAAATAATATGAGGATTCCTGTTATTTATACATCTTGATATGAAACTAAATATCCTATTCACTTTTTTGCAAACACACATTCTTGACTTGACTTTGGATTACTCCTAACCACAACTTCTAAATCTTTTTTCGCATTCAGAGTGATTAAGTTTTCCATTATTTAATTTCTAAATGCCAAGGTTATTATGTTGATTAAGATCTACATTATTTTGTTATAAATGCCATGGTTATTTTTTTCCAAGTCTTAGAACTTTGCATTTGTCTAAATTAAACTGCATCTTCCACTTCTCCAACCACTGCATCAGTCTATTCAGATCTGCCTACAGTGTTCTAGTGTCCTCTTCAGAATTTAATCTGACTGCCTTTTTTCATGTCATCGAGAAACTTGATTATGTCGTTATTGATTCCCAAATGTATGTCGTTAATATTGTGAACAACAAAGGGCCTATCACTGACTCCTATGGAACACCGTTTGTAACGCCTCCTCCATCTGATATCTTTCCTTTTAAGCAAACTTTCTCTTGCCTATTTGTCAACCACGCCTCTATCCATGTACAATTTTCTGGTTCTATTCCGTGTTCATCTACTTACCTCAACAATCTCCGACGAGGAACTCTATTAAAAGCCTTACTGAAATTCATTTTCACTATCATTTTCATTACTATTGTGTATCTCAAATACTTATTCTTAGGAAAAAGTTACCAAATTCCTAAGGCAGGAAGCTCCTTTGTAAAACCGTGCAGAGATTCATTAATCAATTTGTCTTTCAAGGTGGCTTCGAATAGCCTCGGAAATTATTGATTCCATCAATTTACCCACAATGGAGGATAGGCTATTGGTCTATAAACAAAAGCTAAAGACCTCTCTCCTGCTTTGGAGATAGTTATCATATTCGACATTTTCCAATTATCTGGCAATATGTGCAATTTTTTTAGAGATGTGTTGAAAAGGTTACCTAATTATTTTTTAAGTTCATCCTTACATTCCTTTATTAAACTTGAGAACCGTTTAGTAGGGCCCAGGGATTTGTTAGGTTTAATCAATCTATTTGTCTGAGAACCATGTATGCAACATATTTTCCTCCTGACCTATATAATTTGTCTATTTCTGGAATTTCTCTAGTATGTACCTGCGTAAAAAACTGTGCATTTTATCCCTGATAGCGAGTAGACCTGAGCAACTTTTAAGTGGGCCTATATTGTCCCTAATCTTACTCTTATATACATGAATAACATTTTATATACATGAATAACATTTTTAAATCACTTGTGACTTTAACTTTATATTTTCTTCTGGCTTTTCTAATTCAGTTTTTATTTATCTTTTTAACTGAATATATTGTGTTCTTAAGTGCCTCTCTCCTCTTCTAATTCACTTGTATATGCAGCTCTATTGACCTGTGAGATGTTCTAATTTACTGTTTATCCATTTAAGGTCATTTATTTTATATAATTTTCCTATTTGGGACATAAGTAGCCTGGTCAGCTTGAACTATGCATCGAAAAAATGTCACATTGGCATCTGTCACCGCCTAACTGACCCACAGGATAATAACATAAGAACATAAGAAAAAAGGAACACTGCGGCAGCCCTACTGACCAACAGATCATACCAGTCCATCCCATCAACGTAATTTCTCAATAATATAAAATCGGCCAAGTGGAAGTCAGGGACATTGACTTGGTTGTAGATATATTGAAACTGAGTGATTTGTGACCGTTTACCCCAAGCTCATCATTAACCCTTAAGATTATTAATGATTGATTCCTGGATGACAAGAACCAATTCATGCAGGTCATTTTCTCTAGTTGGTTCTGTCACAAACTGATTAAAAAGAAAACAAGTCTTGGATCGTATTAAGTCGCTTGGCTCTTGATTTTCTGTCAAATTGCTCCAATCAATTTGCCTAAAGATAAAATCTTCTTTAACACAATATTTTCTTATCTAGATGACATGAATTTCTGTCCCATAGAACTTTACTGCGTTCCCCATCAAGATTTATGGGCCTGAAAAAAACACATCACTGGAGAAACTGTAGCTAAACATATTCAGTGTCAGTTCCTTCTAATTTTATATCTTGTCTACTACAACTGTTTAAATTATCTCCGAGATACATCGACACTTAATTACATTTCTTGTTGCTTCAGTCGGTGTGGAATAACTTAAAGCCTTTGTGACATTCAGAAGGTATCACTGTCTTTCAGGATGAAACAGGTCTGTTATAGTAATAATTTGTATGCTTCCTGTACATACAGATAATCTTAGTTCATATATGTCATTTCTTACGCCCTCTATTGTCTCACTTTGTTGACCAGTTCCGTTGTATTTATTGGTAACTTTATGATGAACAATGTATTTTGAACATATCATGGTAATTTTTGCCGCTTTCATCCATCCAACTTATTTGTTTCTCACACACACATACCTCTCTCTTGTCAGTTAAGGTCCTAAACAACTAAGTAAAGGCTCCCTCAGCAATTTCTTAATGCTACCAACGCTGCCGCAAATTAAATAACTGACACTCTGGTAAGGAAAATTAAAAATCAAAACATATACACAGTAAATTTATTAAACCACAATACAACACATTTTCCGACGTTTAATGTTATGTTAATAAGAACACATTCACACCTTTAAATCATTCCAAATTCGGCAACATTCGTCTTTCTGCTCAGTGATTTAAATTTAACACATATAAGAGGCAATTCGAATGAACAGTCATATGCACAAACTATTTAAGCAGTAATAAATTCACCTTAAGCCAGAAAATATTGAAGATCTGGTTTGGGACGTAATGGTTTTAAACAAATTTTAATTAGCCTACATGACGTTCAGACCAGCATTCACACCGTTCTTGAGTTGCCCTTCATAAGTGGGAACGCAGTTTGGCTCAGAAAACTGAGTATCAACGTCAAATATGTTAACGCAGGGAAATATAAATCCCGATCTGACTAAAAATTGGTGAAAAACATTATGAGTAACATGAATTAAGCCTGCTGGTATCTGAAGTATATTATAGACTCCCAGAGCTCGCTTGCTCTCTCTCTCTCTCTCTCTCTCTCTCTCTCTCTCTCTCTCTCTCTCTCTCTCTCTCTCTCTCTCTCTCTCTCTCTCTCTCTCTCTCTCTCTCTCTCTCTCTCTCTCTCTCTCTCCTCTCTGTTTCTCTGTGTCTCTCTCTCTGCCTCTCTGTTTCTCTGTGTCTCTCTCTCTGCCTCTCTGTTTCTCTGTGTCTCTCTCTCTTTAATCAGTCTATCACGGCGAGCCCAGAACTTCCGCACCTCTGGTAATATTACATTCAGTGGATTCTTATTAAGTATTTTGCGGAATACGTTCATGAAAACTCAAATTAAAAAATATGAGAATTTGATGATTTGATATTACAAATACTCGTTATGTATGTATATATATATATATATATATATATATATATATATATATATATATATATTTCTTTTTTTTTCAACAATTCGGCTGTCTGTCTCCCACCGAGGCAGGGTGACCCAAAAAGAAAGAAAATCCCCCAAAAGAAAATACTTTCATCATCATTCAACACTTTCTTTCACTTCACTCATACATAATTACTGTCTTTGCAGAGGCGCTCAGATACGAGAGCTGAGAATAAGTCCCAACTGTTACTATCCCAGACCCCCCCCCCCCTTTTATAGGGCAGGCATTGTACTTCCCATTTCCAGGACTTAAGTCCAACTAAATCAATTAACTGGTTTCCCTGAATCCGTTCACAAAATATTACCCTGCCCACACTCCAACAGCTCGTCAGGTCCCAAAAACCATTCGTCTCCATTCACTCCTATCTAACACGCTCACACATGCTTGCTGGAAGTCCAAGCTCCTCGCCCACAAAACCTCCTTTACCCCTTCCCTCCAACCTTTTCGAGGACAACCCCTACCCCGCCTTCCTTTCCCTACAGATTTATACACTCTCCAAGTCATTCTACTTTGATCCATTCTCTCTAAATGACCAAACCACCTCAACAACCCCTCTTCAGCCCTCTGACAAATACCTTTAGTAACTCCACACCTCCTCCTAATTACCATACTCCGAATTTTCTGCATAATATTTACACCACACATTGCTCTTAGACACGACATCTCCACTGCCTCCAGCCGCCTCCTCAATGCAGCATTTGCAACCCATGCTTCACACCCATATAAGAGTGTTGGTACCACTATACTTTCGTACATTCCCTTCTTTGCCTACATAGATAACGTTTTTTGTCTCCACAGATACCTCAACGCACCACTCACCTTTTTTCCTTCATCAATTCTATGATTAACCTCATCTTTCATAAACCCATCTGCTGACAAGTCAACTCCCAAATATCTGAAAACATTCACTTCTTCCATAATCCCTCTCTCCAATGTGATATCCAATTTTTCTTTATTTAAATCGTATGATACCCTCATCACCTTACTCTTATCTATGTTCACTTTCAACTTACTACCTTTACACCCCCTCCCCACCTCGTCCACTAACTTTTGCAACTTTTCCTTAGAATCTCCCATAAGCACAGTATCATCAGCCAAATGTAACTGTGTCAACTACCATTTTACATTTAATTCCCCATAATTTAATATATTAAACAACCATGGTGACATTACACATCCCTGTCTAAGAGCTACTTTTACCGGAAGTAATCTCCCTCTCTCCTACACACCCTAACCTGAGCCTCACTATCCTCATAAAAACTCTTTACAGCCTTCAGTAACTTACTACCTATTCCATACACTTGCAACATTTGCCACATTGCTCCCCTATCCACTCTATCATATGCCTTTTCTAAATCCATAAATGCAATGAAAACTTCCCTACCTTTATCTAAATACTGTTCACATATATACTTCAATGTAAACACTTTATCTACACATCCCCTACCCACTCTAAAGCCTCCTTGCTCATCTGCAATCCTACTCTCTGTCTTACCTCTAATTCTTTCAATAATAACCTTGCCATACACTTTACCTGGTATACTCAGTAAACTTATTCCCCTATAATTCTTACAATCTCTTTTAGCCCCCTAGGTACCTTCCCCTTTTAACATTTCTGTCAAGATCCCGGCACGACATATATATGTCGTGCCGATTAGGTAAAACTTGCGATTTTGGCTTAAATAGCAACGCTCTTCTTGCCATATAAGAAAAGTGAAAATTTGTGTATGCAATAATTTCGCCAAAATCATTCTGAACATAACGAAAAAATATATTTCATTGTGTTTGTTAATTATTAAATTAATGTTAACGTATCTAAAATATATTTAGTTGGGTTAGGCTAAATTAAATTGCCCTTGTTGTAATAAGGTTAGGTAGGTTTTCAAAGTTTCTCTTGGTACAAAATTATAAATTCTTACATTAACATAAATGAAAAATATATATCTTTAAACGTATAAGAGAAAATTTTAGAAAGGACTTAATTTTAGATGTGTTCTTGCTAATTGACCAGTTTACCTAATCGGACGACATATTATATATATATATATATATATATATATATATATGTCCTGCCAGGTGACTGTGAAACAGAAACCTGAAACTGTTTTACATGATGGTAGGATTGCTGGTGTCTTTTTCTGTCTCATAAACACGCTGGATAACAGGTATATCTAGCTACTTCTACTTACACTTTAGGTCACACTACACTGGCATACACATGCATATATATACATACACACATCTAGGTTTTTCTTCTTTTTCTTAATAGCTCTTGTTCTTTTTATTTTCTCTATTGTCCATGGGGAAGTGGAAAATAATCTTTCCTCCGTAAGCCATGCGTGTCGTATGAGGCGACTAAGATGCCGGGAGCAATGGGCTAGTAACCCCTTCTCCTGTACAAATCTACTAAAAACGAGAAGAAGAAAAACTTTATAAAACAGGGTTGTCTGAATGTGCGTGGATGTAGTGCGGATGATAAGAAAGAGATGATTGCCGATGTTATGAATGAAAAGAAGTTGGATGTCCTGGCCCTAAGCGAAACAAAGCTGAAGGGGGTAGGCGAGTTTCAGTGGGGAGAAATAAATGGGATTAAGTCAGGAGTATCTGAGAGAGTTAGAGCTAAGGAAGGGGTAGCAATAATGTTGAAGGATCAGTTATGGAAGGAAAAGAGGGAATATAAATGTGTAAATTCAAGGATTATGTGGATTAAAATAAGGGTCGGATGCGAAAAGTGGGTCATAATAAGCGTGTATGCACCTGGAGAAGAGAGGAGTGTAGAGGAGAGAGAGAGATTTTGGGAGATGTTAAGCGAATGTATAGGAACTTTTGAACCAAATGAGAGAGTAATTGTGGTAGGGGACCTAAATGCTAAAGTGGGAGAAACATGCAGAGAGGGTGTAGTAGGTAAGTTTGGGGTGCCAGGTGTAAATGATAATGGGAGCCCTTTGATTGAACTTTGTATAGAAAGGGGTTTAGTTATAGGTAATACATATTTTAAGAAAGAGGATAAATAAGTATACAAGATATGATGTAGGGCGTAATGACAGTAGTTTGTTGGACTGTGTATTGGTAGATAAAAGACTGTTGAGTAGACTTCAGGATGTACATGTTTATAGAGGGGCCACAGATATATCAGATCACTTTTTAGTTATAGCTACAGTGGGAGTAAAAGGTAGATGGGATACAAGGAAAATAGAATCAGTAAGTAAAAGAGAGGTGAAGGTTTATAAACTAAAAGAGGAGGCAGTTAGGGTAAGATATAAACAACTATTGGAGGATAGATGGGCTAGTGAGAGTGTAGGCAATGGGGTCGAAAATGTATGGGGTAGATTTAAACATGTAGTGTTAGTGTTCAGCAGAAGTTTGTGGTTACAGGCGAGTGGGTGGGAGGAAAGAGGAGCGATTGGTGGAATGATGATGTAAAGAGAGTAGTAAGGGAGAAAAGTTAGCATATGAGAGGTTTTTACAAAGTAGAAGTGATGCAAGGAGGGAAGAGTATATGGAGAGAAAAGAGAGGTTAAAGAGTGGTGAAGCAATGTAAAAGAGAGCAGAGGAGAGAGTGGGTGAGATGTTATCAGCAAATTTTGTTGAAAATAAGAACAAGTTTTGGAATGAGATTAATAAGTTGAGGAAACCTAGAGAACAAATGGATTTGACAGTTAAAAATAGGAGAGGAGAGTTATTAAATGGAGAGTTAGAGGTATCGGGAAGATGGAGAGAATATTTTGAGGATTTGTTAAATGTTGATGAAGACAGGAAGCTGTGATTTCGTGTGTAGGGCAAGGAGGAATAACATCTTGTAGGAGTGTGGAAGAGCCAGTTTTGGGTGTAGGGAAGTTCGTGAGGCAGTGGGTAGAATGAAAGGGGTAAGGCAGCTGGGATTGATGGGATAAAGATAGAAATGTTAAAAGCAGGTGGGGATATAATTTTGGAGTGGTTGGTGCTATTATTTAATAAATGTATGGAAGAGGTAAGGTACCTAGGGATTGGCAGAGAGCGTGTATTGTTCCTTTGTATAAAGGCAAAGGGGACAAAAGAGTGCAAAAATTATAGGGGGAAAAAGTCTGTTGAGTGTACCTGGTAAAGTGTATGG
>WNWK01049100.1:0-13319 GCA_009830355.1 Cherax destructor | reverse complement strand
TTATAAGTTTAACTGATTTTTTTTTCCTATTTTTTGTTTTACTTCCTACAATATTTGTGTTTCAAGTCATAACTCAAAAAAGCCACATCTAAAAGGTTTCAGATTTCCCGTGCTTGTGTATGTTAACTAGAACTAAATCCTTGGAACAATTGGCATGTAAAATATATAATATAATATATCTTTATAATATATCTTTATTTATAGAGGGGCAACGGATATATCAGATCATTATTTGGTTGTAGCTACAGGTAAAAGATGGGACAAAAAGAAAATGGCAACAGCAAGTAAGATAGAGGTAAAAGTGTATAAACTAGGGGAGGAGGAAGTTAGGGTGAGATATAAGCAACTATTGGCAGAGAGGTGGGCTAGTGCAAGTATGAGTAGTGGGGGGTTGAAGAGAGTTGGGATAGTTTTAAAAATGCAGTATTAGAATGTGGGGCAGAAGTTTGTAGCTATAGGAGGGTGGGTGCAGGAGGAAAGAGGAGTGAGTGGTGGAATGAAGAAGTAAAGGGTGTGATAAAAGAGAAAAAGGTAGCTTATGAGAGGTTTTTACAAAACAGAAGTGCTAATAGAAGAGCAGAGTATATGGAGAGTAAAAGAAAGGTGAAGAGAGTGGTGAGAGAGTGCAAAAGAAGAGCGGATGAAAGAATGGGAGAGGCTCTGTCAAGAAATTTTGCTGAAAACAAGAATTTTTTTTGGAGTGAGATAAACAAGGTAAGAAAGCCTAGGGAACGAATGCATTTGTCAGTTAAAAACAAAGTAGGGGAGTTAGTAGATGGGGAGCTGGAGGTATTGGGTAGATGGCGGGAATATTTTGAGGAACTTTTAAATGTCGATGAAAAAAGGGAGGCGGTAATTTCATGTACTGGCCAGGGAGGTACAACATCGTTTAGGAGTGAAGAAGAGCAGGATGTGAGTGTGGGGGAGGTGCGTGAGGCATTACGTAGAATGAAAGGGGGTAAAGCAGCTGGAATTGACGGAATCATGACAGAAATGTTAAAAGCAGGGGGGGATATAGTGCTGGAGTGGTTGGTATTTTTGTTTAATAAATGTATGAAAGAGGGGAAGGTACCTAGGGATTGGCAGAGAGCGTGTATAGTTCCTTTATATAAAGGGAAGGGGGATAAAAGAAAGTGTAAAAATTATAGGGGAATAAGTTTACTGAGTATACCAGGTAAAGTGTATGGCACGGTTATTATTGAAAGAATTAGAGGTAAGACAGAGAGTAGGATTGCAGATGAGCAAGGAGGCTTTAGAGTGGGTAGGGGATGTGTAGATCAAGTGTTTACAATGAAGCATATATGTGAACAGTATTTAGATAAAGGTAGAGAAGTTTTTATTGCATTTATGGATTTAGAAAAGGCATATGATAGAGTAGATAGGGGAGCAATGTGGCAAATGTTGCAAGTGTATGGAATAGGTAGTAAGTTACTGAAGGCTGTAAAGAGTTTTTATGAGGATAGTGAGGCTCAGGTTAGGGTGTGTAGGAGAGAGGGAGATTACTTCCCGGTAAAAGTAGGTCTTAGACAGGGATGTGTAATGTCACCATGGTTGTTTAATATATTTATAGATGGGGTTGTAAAAGAAGTAAATGCTAGGGTGTTGGGGAGAGGGGTGGGATTAAATTATGGAGAATTAAATGCAAAATGGGAGTTGACACAGTTACTTTTTGCTGATGATACTGTGCTTATGGGAGATTCTAAAGAAAAGTTTCAAAGGTTAGTGGATGAGTTTGGGATAGTGTGTAAAGGTAGAAAGTTAAAAGTGAACATAGATAAGAGTAAGGTGATGAGGGTATCAAACGATTTAAATAAAGAAAAATTGGATATCACATTGGAGAGAGGGATTATGGAAGAAGTAAATGTTTTCAGATATTTGGGAGTTGACGTGTCAGCGGATGGGTTTATGAAGGATGAGGTTAACCATAGAATTGATGAAGGAAAAAAGGTGAGTGGTGCGTTGAGGTATATGTGGAGACAAAAAACGTTATCCATGTAGGCAAAGAAGGGAATGTACGAAAGTATAGTGGTACCAACACTCTTATATGGGTGTGAAGCATGGGTTGCAAATGCTGCAGCGAGGAGGAGGCTGGAGGCAGTGGAGATGTCCTGTCTAAGGGCAATGTGTGGTGTAAATATTATGCAGAAAATTCGGAATGTGGAAATTAGGAGAAGGTGTGGAGTTACTAAAATATTTGTCAGAGGGCTGAAGAGGGGTTGTTGAGGTGGTTTGGTCATTTAGAGAGAATGGATCAAAGTAGAATGACTTGGAGAGCGTATAAATCTGTAGGGGAAGGAAGGCGGGGTAGGGGTAGTCCTAGAAAAGGTTGGAGGGAAGGGATAAAGGAGGTATTGTGGGCGAGGGGCTTGGACTTCCAGCAAGCATGTGTGAGCGTGTTAGATAGGAGTGAATGGAGACGAATGGTTTTTGGGACATGACGATCTGTTGGAGTGTGAGCAGGGTAACATTGTGTGAAGGGATTCAGGGAAACCAGTTAATCTATTTAGTTGGACTTGAGTCCTGGAAATGGGAAGTACAATGCCTGCACTTTAAAGGAGGGGTCTGGGATAGTGACAGCTGGGAGGGACTATTCTCAGCTGTCGTATCTGAGCTTCTCTGCAAAGACAGTGATTATGTAAGAGTGTGGTGAAAGTGTTGAATGATGATGAAAATATTTTCTTTTTGGGGATTTTCTTTCTTTTTGGGTCACCCTGCCTCGGTGGGAGACGGCCGACTTGTTGAATAAAAAAAAAAAATCATTATGTGGAAGTGGAACAGAATTCTTCCTCCGTAAGCCATGCGTGTTGTAAGAGGCGACTAAAATGCCGGGAGCAAGAGGCTAGTTACCCCTTCTCCTGTATGCATTACTAAATTTAAAAAGAGAAACTTTTGTTTTGCTTTTTAGGTCACCCTGCCACGGTTGGATACGTCCGATTTGTTGAAAAAAAAAAACTTTATTTCTACAAGTACATGTACAAGGTATGTAGACCATAGCTAACATCAAAAACTGAGGGAAAAACCGGTAATTTGTGGAGTTACGGTTGTTGAGGTTCTCAGGAACTATTAGCGTGTCACTGCTCGCACTACCATCTAGCGGGCTGAGGCTAAACTCCAGTTCATGGTGTCTGATTTACTTTAATTTCTACTCCTGGTAGTATTAACCTCACCTGGTGTGGGTTGAAGTTTGGAGAGTCAATTCACTGTTCTCCTGATCAGGTAAGATGATCTACCAGGAGTATTTCTGTTCGTTGTTTATTTTCCTGGTTACCAGTAATGTCATTGAAGTTGACTACCACCCTCTCTTTCTTCAATGTTGTACTTATTTATTTTTATGTAACTAGTGTTATTTTGTTCATTATCAGCTCTGCTGCTGGCCTGGTTAACTAGGGTACAAGCTTCAGATATGTGAGCAAGATAACAGTCTATAGGACTTAAGAGGATATTTCAACTACTCACCTCTAACATCATACTTGTGGTGCTACAACCAAGTGGTAACAGGAGACTCCAGAACATAGGATGATTACCACCTCCCAGGATAACCTACACCATATCTTCAAACATCAGAAGACCATCCTGGGCTTTACATACTCCTGCCTTAACATCTTACCAGAACCACAACCACCATATTTTTTATTCTTATTTAATTTTAATTAAAAAGGCTTGAAAAATTTCTCTTCATTATTCATCCTATGGTCGTTTATTTTTTTTGTTTTCATTCTTTTTTTGAACAGGCGGAAGGCGTTCCCCTGACAATAACATACTACTGTATAGAAAGCCCCTTGTTATTACACAGTATTTCGGGCAAATTAAGTCAAATTTGTCGCAGGATGCGACCCACACCAGTCGACTAACACCCAGGTACCCATTTTACTGATGGTGAACATAGACAACACGTGTAAGGAAACACTCTCAATGTTTCCACCCTTACCGGGAATCGAACCACAGACGCTCAGCGTGTGAAGCTAGAGCTTTACCTACCAGGCCACGGGCCACACCATGCTTTGTAAGCAAAGTTGTTAAACCCATTCCTAGTATCTTGGAATGGATCCAATAAATTTAAAAACGCAGACGTTTCAATAAATTGTTTCCCCCATGTAATAACTAAACAATGCTTCTTCAGATCGGCTTCAAACACCTAAATACTGGTGAATCTTAATTGGAAAAATTATTTAGCGATTTTTGGTTGTGTGGTTGCCACTCTGCCAGTTTATAAAACAATTTTATCAGATCGGATTTCCTTAAAATGTATCAAGTATTTTTTATTATAGGATTGTAGGGAATTTAAAATAGAATTTAAATGAGAAAAGAAAATTGAAAAACATTACAAATTCCTGCTTTTAAGGATTTTTTAAATTTAATGAGAATAGATTTTCTAACTATCGAAACATTTTCAACATTTTTCGTTTCTTTTTCGTAATGTCACTATTACAAACAAACCAACCGCGGTCAGGGCGTCGGTAAGGATTTTTACGACTCTCTGAGTGCGGGTTCAAGCCCCGCCCGTGGTATGGTTAACTCTAGAACGCCCTAATAGATCAACTTCAAATTTTAGCGCTGGTGTACTTAATAAAGGGCAAGATTCAGAGGAGTATTTGTGTAGACAGCCTGACTGTCTGCATAGACAGCCCATGCTGTCTGCCAGCTGAGTTCATATTTCGTGCCATGCTAGTTCCCATAGTTTCTGCCAGAGGGCAAGCCTGTAGGCATACCCATGTGAGTCTGCCTCACCCCTGCCTCTCCCTCACTTGGCGCCCAGACAACACTCAGAGAACAGGCCTACTCCTCTCCCTCTCGCAAGGCGCATGGCCCTGGGCCATGGCCACACCTTTATTACAAATAAAGTAAGAAGCCTCCGAAGCCTTATCATTTGCATACCCGCTCTCCACAACGCCAAATAACATATCGTTATATTTGCATGCCTGGACCTCCAATACACAATGTTAAAGAGACTATTTCTACCTAAAGTATGCATGAAGGATGTTTCGGGGGTCACCGCCCCCGCGGCCAGGTCCATGACCAGACCTCGCTGTGGATCAGGGCCAGATCAACCAGGCTGTTACTGCTGGATGCACGCAAACCGACGTGCCAGCCACAGCCAGGTTGATGTGATAAATCTGTGTGATAACTAGAGAGAACCTCTTCAGTTCGGCATCAAAATTTCAACAGTGGTGTATCCTACTTAGACGTGAGTAAGAATATTTAAATGTGGTGTCTGAATGTCATGGTGACACTTTTAACCTCGAAATGGTATAGTATTATATTTACTTTATTGCTTTATTTTGCCTTGATGCTGGTGAAGGGCTCTTGATCAAAGGAACTGGACCTTTCCTTCCATGGCTTGGCATCAATCTGAATGCCTCCCATTCCACAGGCACTTACTGGTTTAGCGCTTTCCTCAGACTAAAATAAAACAATTGTGAACAGCATTAATTATTAATGGTTGATTCATCTTATGAAAAGCATGGAAAAAATTGGCTTTAGGTTGTGGATATTTTGTTGGACTTTAAGCAGTAACTGGAGAATGCATCTTCCGATCGGCTTCAGTACTGAATGTTTTGTTCCCTCAAAGAAAACTTGACTTTGATTATATGTTGTGCAAGTTTTAATGTGCTAATTTTATTAATCAAAAGTGTTTCTGTGTCATATCTGGAGAATGTTTCTTCTGATCACAAATAAGTGTTTGGCTTTATTTTGTTATTCTGGGTTATTGGGTTTTCTGGGTTATTGGGTTATCCTGGGTTATTGGGTTATCCTGGGTTATTGGGTTATCCTGGGTTAAATCTGCATATTGTTCATTTAGTAAAGCGTAATTACTTTAATGCCTGGTGGTGGAGCGGGCCGCGGGGGCGCTGACCCCCGGAATACCCTCCAGGTAGACTCCAGGTAAATCGTACTTAGGGAAAAGTTTGGATGTATTTTGGTCCGTGTTTTCCCACAACTGTTTTTTTTTATGGAAGGAACTGTGGAAATTTGTATATTGATTTGCATGCTATAAGTTGTGAATGCCTCGTCAGACTGGCTTCACTTTTCAACCCAAATTTCATAGTGAAAATTCTGAGCGGCTTCAAATTTAATATATTGTATTTTAAGATAATATTCTCTCTGAGAGAATGACTCACGAAACGACTCACGAATGACTCACGAAATCGTAATGACACGATTGCAATCGTGTCATTACGATTTCGTGTCATGTTGACGGCTTTGAGGGGACTTGAGCTAGAGTTCGTCACGGCCATGCTAGCTGGAGATTCGTCTGTAAAAACTTGTATTTGTGGACACAGTGGTGGCCTATGCTAACCTTCCTATGGTGTAGAAATATACCTAGTTGGATGAATCTTATTGAAGCTAGCTGGCCCAGTGGCTTACGCGTCGGTCTGGAATTTTGAGACTCTCTGACCGCGGGTTCTAACCCCACCAGTGGTATGTTTTTTTTAAAGGGTAATAATGGAAGAATTACCAACAAAATGTTAGGAAAATGGACTCAGATGCATTTTATTGTGGCAATGTTTCGCTCTCCAGGACGTTTCTTAGTGGAAGGTTTGAATCATTTAGGGCTGTGTGCGTGTCCTAATTTGCCGTTTTCATTGAAAAAAAGGGATATTATTGTCCATGTGATAACTTGTGGATACTAAGTCGAGACTCACTTCAAATCATCTGTGATAATGGGTAACTAAAGTGTAATGCAACACTTGCCAGTGCTCAGTACTAACTCACTTGGAGACAAACTCAGGAGATTAATTTATCTGTATATTTCGATCTCCATCTGGGATCCTCTTCAGCTGAAAAGAATCCCAGAAAGGGATCGAAATATACAGATCATTTAATGTTCTTAACTTCTGTGGGTTATTATTGAGCATGTGTGCTAATATTTAGCCACATTCGACACTTATGCCGCACTCTGCACTAATCCTTTCGAAAGCATTGATGTACAGGGGATTGGGGTTATACAATACGGGAAATAACAGCACCCAGTGTTACCACACTCAGACTCACATCAACGCATGATAAGCGTACAGATTTTAACGTTCCCTGGACACACCTAGGCTAGATTTTTTATAGAGTTATGTATCGAATTCTAACGAAACTTAAATAAACTGTATGTTAGAAACGTTCAAAAGTACACGCAGTGAATCAAGGGAGAAAATAAACGCAAATGAGACAAGATTCATCAGAATTTATATTCTCAAATGATCATTAATATCAACAAGACTGACAGAAGAAGAAAGCAAAAGGATCCTTATTGCGACCCCAGAATGGGCCACAATGTATATACATGTTTATATGATGTATTATATATATTTCTCAATTTCTTGTAATATTTTATTGCTAATAATTTCGATAATAGCTAAATCGTTAATATCTTGCTTTATATTATTATTTGACTTAGCTATTTAATTAGGTAGGATGTAACATTACAATATTGTGCTCAAGTGTGTTGTAGCTGCCCTGGAGTTGGCAAACTACCGCTTACGACACTTCGCTTGTTAT
The DNA here is from genome assembly GCA_009830355.1 of Cherax destructor. Lineage (NCBI taxonomy): Eukaryota > Metazoa > Arthropoda > Malacostraca > Decapoda > Parastacidae > Cherax > Cherax destructor. Next base: position 5,831 of record WNWK01049100.1, on the reverse strand, counting down.
ACTGCCGGTTTCTAGTGGCTGGGCAGTCAGTCGGTGGCGTCCCACCTGAGCTGGATACTACATCTCCTCACTCCTCTCTACGCTACTAGTGAGCTCAGTGAGAGGAGCAGCGACTTGCGCAAAGTTAGGACAGAACCTGCGATAATATCCTGCCATACCTAGGAATCTCTGCACACCCTTCCTATCCTGTGGCACTGGAAAAGCAGCAATAGCACGAACTTTAGCATCAATGGGAGCAACCTCACCTTGGCCTATACAAAACCCTAGATAGGTAATCTTGGCTTAACCAAAACTACACTTAGCCAAGTTAACAGTGAAATTGTAATGTGTCAGTTTCTCAAACAAAGCTCTGAGACGTGTCAAGTGTTCCCATTCGTCACTGTACACCACTAAATCGTCAAGATAGGCTTCTACTCCGTCTAAGTTGTGGGTCAACTAGTTCATAATACGTTGGAATGACGAAGCAGCATTACATAAGCCGAATGGAGTGACGAGATAGTTGAACAATCCATCTTGAACTGTGAAAGCAGATATTTCTTGAGCACGTTCAGTAAGCGGGACTTGATAATATCCTCGTAAGATATCTAAACGGCTGACATACTGTGCTCCTGAAACACGATCAATCAGGTCGTCTATGCGAGGTAAGGGATAACCATCAGGCAAGGTGACAGAGTTCACTTTCCTGTAATCAGTACACATCCTGAAACTACCGTCAGGCTTGGGCACTAATATGCACGGTGATGCCCATGGACTTTTACTGCGTTCAATAAGTAAGTCCATGAGATAACAAAATGTCAACTTCTTCTCTCAATGCTCTATGTTTCGTTGGACTCATTCTATATGGTGATTGCTTAATGGGTGATGCTCCCTGTACATCAACGTCATGTACTCCCAGAGTACATCATTTAGGAACATTAAACAATTCAGGGTACTGCAAAATCATGTTCTTAACATTACTTGCTTTATCAGCATCAAGGTTACTTAGAAAATTATCTAGTGATTGTAGTCACTGAATTTTCTAAACGCACCTCTATACCTCTAGAGATGTCAGGCAGACTGACGTTTCCTTCCTGTCTAGGAAGAATAGAAGCAGTAGGTAGAGGGCTAGCGTAGTATGCCTTCAGCTGATTAATGTGGTACACGTAATTAGATTTTCTCTTCCCAGGCGTGCGTACTAGGTAATTTACATCACTAAGCTTCTTCACTACTTCCAGGGGACCATCATATCTGGCTTGTAGAGCATGACCTGGTACTAATTTCTGAGCCATCACCTTATCTCCTGCTTTAAAAGAGCGAGATACAGCACGCTTGTCATACTGTTGTTTCATCCTAGCCTGAGCTGAAACTAGGTTTTTCAAAGCTAGCTCTCGAGCAGCAGTTAAATGCTTCTGCATTAATGAAGGTGATGTGCTTAATGATGGATTAGATTTTCCTGTCCACACGTCTTTCAACACAGCAAGAGGACCACGCACTTGGTGTCCGTATATTAGCTCGAACGGACTAAATCCTAGACTTTCTTGCTCACTTTCTCTTATAGCAAACAGAAGGAAGGTACCCTTTATCCCAGTCTCTAGAAAAATGTTCACAATAGTCTCTCATCATACACTTCAGTGTCTGATGAAATCTCTCTAGAGCACCTTGTGACTGAGGGTGGTAACTGGTAGAAAGTACTGATTTTATTCCTAGGTGGGATAATGCTTCTCGAAAGATCTTAGAGGTGAAGTTGGATCCCTGATCCGACTGTATCTCTCGAGGCAATCCAACCTGGGAGAAAAATTTCATCAATGCCCTGACAATAGCACGAGCATTAATTTTTCTCATGGGAATGGCTTCAGGATAGCGTGTAGCTGCGTCCATTATTGTAAACAGGTATTGATTCCCCAACTTGGTTCTAGGCAGAGGACCAACACAATCTATGATAAGACGTTAGAATGGATCACCATTTACAATTATTGGTATGAGAGGAGCAGGTGGTGGGAGTGAGCTGGTTTGCCTGTCACCTGACAGACGTGGCAACGTCGCACATGATCAGCATCAGTGTCCCTCATTCTCGGCCAAGTGAAATGTTTTGCCAGTTTACCTAGTGTCTTCCTGACACCCATATGTCCTCCTATGGGACTATTGTGAGCAAAATCAAGAGCTTGCTCACGAAATGTAACTGGTAAAACAGCAAGATGCTTGACTGTGGTGGAATCACTGTCAGCTGTCACCTGACTTGTACGTTTTCCAATAGTACACCTTTACTATAATAATAACAATTATCGAGATCCTTTGCTTCACTCTCAATAACTGCTATATCTCTCAGTCTCTCCAAAGACTGATCAACAAACTGATCCTTGATTAAATCGTCAAGAGTTAGAATCTTCACATCAGTTGTGTCTTGACTAGGTTGATGAGGTAGGGGGTGTCAGTGCTAGTGATCCTGGCCGCAGAGAATCACTGAACAACATATTCAACCCCAAGTCATTATCATCAACTAACTAAGCAGGAGACAAGGATGGTTGTTGTTGTACTACCACAGGATGGTAGTACCTCCCTGGTGGATGTTGTCTACCAACCTACTCACAGGATGGTAGTACCTCCCTGGGTGGTTGTTGTCTACCAACCTACTACCACAGGATGGTAGTACCTCACAGGGCGGTTGTTGTCTACCAACCTACTACCACAGGATGGTAGTACCTCCCTGGGTGGTTGCTGTCTACCAACCTACTACCAAAGGATGGTAGTACCTCCTGGGTGGTTGTTGTCTACCAACCTACTCCACAGGATGGTAGTACCTCCTGGGTGGTTGTTGTCTACCAACCTACTACCAAAGGATGGTAGTACCTCCTGGGTGGTTGTTGTCTACCAACCTACTACCACGGATGGTAGTACCTCACTGGGCGGTTGTTGTCTACAATCTACTACCACAGGATGGTAGTACCTCCCTGGGTGGTTGTTGTCTACCAACCTACTACCACAGGATGGTAGCACATCACTGGGCGGTTGTTGTCTACCAACCTACTACCACAGGATGGTAGTACCTCCCTGGGTGTTTGTTGTCTACCAACCTACTACCACAGGATGGTAGTACCTCCCTGGGTGGTTGTTGTCTACCAACCTACTACCACAGGATGGTAGTACCTCCCTGGGTGGTTGTTGTCTACCAACCTACTACCACAGGATGGTAGTACCTCACTGGGTGGTTGCTGTCTACCAACCTACTACCACAGGATGGTAGTACCTCCCTGGGTAGTTGTTGTCTACCATCCTACTACCACAGGATGGTAGTACCTCACTGGGCGGTTGTTGTCTACCAACCTACTACCACAGGATGGTAGTACCTCACTGGGTGGTTGTTGTCTACCAACCTACTACCACAGGATGGTAGTACCTCACTGGGCGGTTGTTGTCTACCAATCTACTACCACAGGATGGTAGTACCTCCCTGGGTGGTTGTTGTCTACCAACCTACTACCACAAGATGGTAGTACCTCCTGGGTGGTTGTTGTCTACCAACCACTACCACAGGATGGTAGTACCTCACTGGGCGGTTGTTGTCTACCAACCTACTACCACAGGACGGTAGTACCTCCCTGGGTGGTTGTTGTCTACCAACCTACTACCACAGGATGGTAGTACCTCCCTGGGTGGTTGTTGTCTACCAACCTACTACCACAGGATGGTAGTACCTCCCTGGGCGGTTGTTGTCTACCAACCTACTACCACAGGATGGTAGTACCTCCCTGGGTGGATGCTGTCTACCAACCTACTACCACAGGATGGTAGTACATCCCTGGGTAGTTGTTGTCTACCAACCTACTACCACAGGATGGTAGTACCTCCCTGGGTGGTTGTTGTCTACCAACCTACTACCACAGGATGGTAGTACCTCACTGGGCGGTTGTTGTCTACCAACCAACTACCACAGGACGGTAGTACCTCCCTGGGTGGTTGTTGTCTACCAACCTACTACCACAGGGTGGTAGTACCTCCCTGGGTGGTTGTTGTCTACCAACCTACTACCACAGGATGGTAGTACCTCCCTGGGTGGTTGTTGTCTACCAACCTACTACCACAAGATGGTAGTACCTCCCTGGGTGGTTGTTGTCTACCAACCTACTACCACAGGATGGTAGTACCTCACTGGGCGGTTGTTGTCTACCAACCTACTACCACAGGACGGTAGTACCTCCCTGGGTGGTTGTTGTCTACCAACCTACTACCACAGGATGGTAGTAAAAGAAAATCCCCCCCCCAAAAAAAAAAAATACTTTCATCATCATTCAACACTTTCACCTCACTCATACATAATCACTGTCTTTGCAGAGGCGCTCAGATTCGACAGCTGAGAATAGACCCTCCCAGCTGTCACTATCCCAGAACCCTCCTTTATAGTGCATTCATTGTACTTCCCATTTCCAGGACTCAAGTCCAACTAAATCAATTAACTGGTTTCCCTGAATCCCTTCACAAAATGTTACCCTGCTCACACTCCAACAGCTCGTCAGGTCCCAAAAATCATTCGTCTCCATTCACTCCTATCTAACACGCTCACTCATGCTTGCTGGAAGTCCAAGCCCCTCGCCCACAAAACCTCCTTTACCCCCTCCCTCCAACCTTCTCTAGGACGACCCCCTACCACGCCTTCCTTCCCCTAGTCATTCTACTTTGATCCATTCTCTCTAAATGACCAAACCATCTCAACCTCAACAACCCCCCTTCAGCCCTCTGACAAATACTTTTAGTAACTCCACACCTCCTCCTAATTTTAACACTTCGAATTTTCTGCATAATATTTACACCACACATTGCCCTTAGACAGGACATCTCCACTGCCTCTAGCCTCCTCCTCGATGCAGCATTTGCAACCCATGCTTCACACCCATATAAGAGTGTTGGTACCACTATACTTTCGTACATTCCCTTCTTTGCCTCCATGGATAACGTTTTTTGTCTCCACAGATACCTCAATGCACCACTCACCTTTTTTCCTTCATCAATTCTATGGTTAACCTCATCCTTCATAAACCCATCCGCTGACACGTCAACTCCCAAATATCTGAAAACATTTACTTCTTCCATAATCCCTCTCTCCAATGTGATATCCAAGTTGTCTTTATTTAGATCGTTTGATACCCTCATCACCTTACTTTTATCTATGTTCACATCAACTTTCTACCTTTACACACCCTCCCAAACTCTTTAAAATCTCCCATAAGCACAGTATCATCAGCAAAAAGTAACTGTGTCAACTCCCATTTTGCATTTAATTCCCCATAATTTAATCCCACCCCTCTCCCCAACACCCTAGCATTTACTTCTTTTAAAACCCCATCTATAAATATATTAAACAACCATGGTGACATTACACATCCTGTCTAAGACCTACTTTTACCGGGAAGTAATCTCCCTCTCTCACACACCTAACCTGAGCCTCACTATCCTCATAAAAACTCTTTACAGCCTTCAGTAACTTACTACCTATTCCATACACTTGCAAAATTTGCCACATTGCTCCCCTATCCACTCTATCATATGCCTTTTCTAAATCCATAGATGCAATGAAAACGTCTCTACCTTTATCTAAATACTGATCACAAAATGCTTCTCTGTAAACACATCCCTACCCAGTCTAAAGCCTCCTTGCTCATTTGCAATCATACTCTCTGTCTTACCTCTAATTCTTTCAATAATATCCCTACCATACACTTTACCTGGTATACTCAGTAAACTTATTCCCTTATAATTCTTACAATCTCTTTTATCCCCTTCCCTTTATATAAAGGAACTATACATGCTCTCTGCCAATCCCTAGGTACCTTCCCTCTTTCATACATTTATTAAACAAA